>CATIWO010452787.1:0-17727 GCA_949673435.1 Macaranga tanarius
AAAATAAACATTTGTTGATTTTGAGTTGTAAAAGAATGTTTTTTTTTTGTATTTATAAATATTGTTATCATATTTTTGGACATATTTCACAATTATTTTTATGATAAAAAATATCATTAACCATAAAAAATACACTTTTAATTTTTAAATTTAACTTAATTTATAATTTATATAAATTAAATTTTATAATTTTTTATATTTATAAATTTACCCCTATATTTTTAATATTTATACATTGACCCCTATATTTTTAATATTTATAAATTGACCCTGGTTTTCCCGTTTCTTATATTTTTGAGAAAAGTCGTTTCTCCATGTCCGTTTTCCTGTTTTCTGTTTCCCCGTGTCCCGTTTCCGTGCTACCTAGCCTGCAAGTGAAGGTGCCGACTCGTGCTGACTTGGCATGGGCGTGCCTTCTACGCGCTAAGGTCTTAGTATTTTAACTATAACTTGAGTTACAAACCTTCAAATGAGGCATGGTTTGATTCTACGAAAACTTTAGAGAGTCCTCTATAATTTTTATGTTTTAAGATTTGCCAAAATCCACCTCTATAATAGTAAAAAATGGCCAGACATTTTATTACTCACATTGAATTGCGATTTGCCATGCATAACCTTTAAGTGTTCAAAACCTCATAACTAATTTTGTACATTTCCAAATTATGTGATTCAAATTGGAAATGAAACTAGACTCATAAATAAAGAGTTTTTAATGATTTGCAAATGAAGTTTTCAACTTATTTTTTATATATTGTTCATAAAGTTTATACTTCATTGGTTTTAAGTTATATTCGTATAAGTACGTGTTTTGTAGTTGAATTTGATGTTGTTGTGCATTGCACACTTATATGGTTTGTGTGATGAGTATGAAGGTGCATAGCATATAGTTGTGTTCTTGAAAAAATTTTATTTTCTTTCTAATTGGAATACTTATTGTGATGAGTTTGAGGCCACGTGTTGCGGGTCTCACAATATGTGTGTTGGATTGATTGTGAATGTAATGTTATTATAGGAGGGCTTAATTAGCTTATGTGTATTTTGTGTATACTTTTTGTATACTTTGTGTATATGCTTAGCAATTGTTGAATAAAATGAGTGAGTGTTGATTGTGGTTATGAATTATTGGGAATTATATGGTTGGATTATCAGGTTGAGACACGAGCATATCTCGGACCAGGTGGTTAGACACGGGCCTGTCTAAAAGAAAAGTTATGGCTATGAGTAGACACTAGTGCTCGCTAGTGTCTGATGGTCACCAGTTTGGCCTGAATCAGAAATGGCCATGTAGTTTGCTTTAATTGAACTAATTAAATTGGATTAATTAGTTCTTGAGAAGTTTTAATTGTTGTATTATATTAATAATTGCTTTTTGAGTCACAAGCTCATTTCTTTGCAACTGTAGTTTTAAGGTAATAGATAGACTTGCCTGAGGTATGTGCTTGATAGAACTTGGAGTGTATTTCATTGTGAGTTCAAGTGGGTCAAAGGCAAGCTTGGTGTTGACATCTCCATCCACTCGAACATTGATTATTTTGACATTGGAACATTTTGTATTAAATCATGAATCTATTTTAATATAAAATTATGTATATACTGAATGTACAATATTTATTTATGCTAAGAGTTTTTGTATAAAAATGTATATCTTTTATTAAAAAACATTTATATGCCACATGTTTATTTGTTGTTTAGACACTTATATGTAGTACCTGGAGGGTGCTACAAGTAGAGCATATAAGCCTCTTTAGAGATATAGGGGGGGGGGGGGTAACAAGCAACCCCTTATTTGTATATGGTTCCAAACCTTTCTTACTAAGAAAAGCAAAAAGGGCAGTCATATCATCAAGGCCAGGTGCCTTTGCAGAGTATATTTGGAAAAGAGTAAAAAAGTTATCCTTTTTAGTGAAAGGTTACCAGTGAGAAGCTTTCATCTGGTTATTAATTCTTTTGTCAATAGCATTTATTGCACTAGTCATCTCTAATGAGCCAACAGTAAAAAATAAATCACTGACGCAAGTTTGGAATATTTAAGCAATCCCTTCTTCATCCTCACACCATTCTCTATTTAGATTTTTTTTATTTTTGATATCATATTTCTTCTTCTCCTGCTCTCAACTTTTTTATGAAAGAACCCTATATTTTTGTGTTCATCCCTCATCCAAGTTATTCTTAACCTTTCCATCTTAGCTAAGATATCTAACATATTCTCAATAGCTCTTTACCTAACTAAATTGTCAAAGTCTTGCAGTTGTTCTTATAACTTCTCTAATTCCTATCTTCTTTGTTTCATTTCCTTAGTCATATTACCGAAATGATTATGCTCCCAAGCACTAAGCTTAAGCTTACACTCATTCAGCTTCTCTACAATTATATTATTAGTGCACGTGGTCATCGGCCTCCCCCATGCCATTTCCACAACCAATTTACAACTCTCATATTGTAACCATATTAACTCAATGTGAAATAGCTTGGCACCTTTTTTCCTACGGTTTTTTGATTTCCTATTGTAATAAAATGCGACAGTGGTCAGAAGACTACCTTAGAAGATGTCGAAATTGGTATTGAGAGAATTGATTTACCCAAACCTGATTTATAAAAAATCCATCAACCTAATCCTGAATATAATTATTAGCTGATTTTCCATTTAACCAAGTGAATTTAAAACCTGTAAAACCCAAATCCTGTAAAGAAGCAATATTGAGGGCATTTTGAAAGTTCTCTATTTTAACTAAGTCCTTTGGATTTCCTTTAATTTTCTCTAAATTGAAGAAAACTTCATTAAAATCACTTCCATAAACCCAAGGGCCCATATGTAGAGTACCCAGTGCATATAATAATTTCCAAGTCTGAAATCTTTAATATTCCTTCAACTAAACATACAAGCTAGTGAAAACACCATTCTTGCTCATTTGAAATACACCAAAACCATTATATCAATATGATAAAGTGAATTAGAAATGTGATTAACCTGAATATCTAAACACCATAAACGAGCTTAGCCTCCTCTATACCCACCATCATCTAAGAATAACTAACCTCAATACCATTAATAAAACCATACTACTTGCGAACCACTGCCATCTTAGTATCTATATATTTTATTTCCATTAAAAATAAAAAAAATGGGATCTTAAAGCTAAACAAACCTTTTTAAAGCATAAATTATGTGTAGGTTCCCAAGTCCATAACAATTCCAACTTATGAAACTTATGGCTATTAGTGAGGTTGCTTAACAATCTCCACCACTAGTAAAAAATCATAAGAAACATCAAATAGATTAAGCTCCATCTACTCTTGAGGCTTAATTTTTTCTCTTTCTTTTTAGAATAGTTCGAAGGTGCACTAGCCTTACGCTTTGTGTTTGGTTGAACATTGAGGGGCTCAAAAGAATGATATGGGTTAGGATTGTATCTAGTCTAAGTTCACTAGGTTAGGCTTTAAAGTTGTATGGTGGTGGTTTCAGGTGCGTTAACTAGAGCTTGGTGTTTAGTTTTAGGTTTAAATGTGTCACACCCGTGTACTAAATGTATATCCATCTATCACTCATTTCATTTATATGTTATATATATTGATTGGATTAAAATATGATAAGTATATATATAGTTTAGCTAGGCTTAGGATTGAGTTGAGGTTAGTACTTGGTTAAGGAGCAAGAATTTTTGAATTTTAATGACACTTAAATTAAGTAAAATTAAGTAGAAATAAATAATATGAAATCAAATTGAAGTAAAGTTGAGGACTCAAGTTTCAAGGAAAGATATAGACTCAATTGAAAGAAATAAATGACTTAAATGAAATAATTAAAGGTTTGAGGGTTAATAAGTAATATCAACTTCTCATTAAGGGGCTAAATGGTTATTTTACAATTCAACCTATCCAAATTATATCTAGAAGTCTCCTTGATCGTGCCTATTAGTGTGTGAACATATATATTAGAAGTAAAAAGAGGAAAATGAGCACTTGCTTAAGAAAAGAAAAGGGGATATAGAGAATTGTTTATCTCTACAAGTTTGAATTATGAAAAATAGGCTGCTTGTATTCTATTTTGAGTACGATACTTTTTATGATGCGAAATATGATATTTTAGCTTTCTAACCACTTGATTGAGTTGGTTTAAAATGTCAATCACTAATTCTAATTTTTTATTTTAAAAGCATATGCTTGGGCAGCCTTATGTTTGTTAAACGATTATAGTTTACACTTACTATTACGGGGCAACTTTGATATAATATTATTTCAATGTGAAAGGGAATTTTTCTAATATCTTTGAGTAAGCATTTTTAGCATGATACATGATATTTGTTTCCATGAAAGACCTCCCTATGACGACATGATTTAAATGTGCTCTGATTAAGATATGCACATGTGATTGATTATGGTTATCAGTACGCACTTAACAGCTGGACACTTAATTGCAGGCCAGGGAAGAGAGACGGGTCAAACCGTGCTAATGTAGTAAAAGGGTTAGCCTTCAAGTGTGCCTAGAGTGACAATGTTATTGATAGATAAGGTGTAATTAGTGAGGTTACAGCCCTAGGGTTGATGTTTGCTACGAAATGGTTAATGATGTTGATTTGGTTTGATACAGTTTGAGCATGAATAAATATCCAGTTTGTATTGTTTGTTTACATATGTTTGAAGAAGCTTTACCAATATTTTAGTGCTTTTTATTTGATAAGTGTGTTGCCCCAAAATGTTATTTTAAAAAGTACAATGTTATGTTGAAATTTGAATAGCATTTACTTTAGTAAATGAATTTAACTTGATTTCTGCTTGCTTATTTATTCACTAAGTATTTCTGTACTCATTTCACTTTATTTTCTAAATATTTTCAGATAGCATGGTTTGATAATTGGTGGTTTAAGCTGTGTGAGCATTTATAGAAGTTTAAAGTAAGGTTGGCCAACATCTTCATCAGAAAAAGCCTTATATTTTTGTTTCTTAAACTTGTTTGTCTATGTATTATAAATGATAATGTCTAGAGGACATCCATGGTGGCTTAGTTATATGTATAATAACTTTGTAAACATATTTTATGTTGTTTTAATGATACATACTTTATGTTTTAAGTATACAACTATAAATATTAATCAAATTTAAAATATGGTTATATGTGATATTTAATGGCTTTATACATACTTTGTTATTCTTAAATGCTTCCAATTACAAACTTGTTACTTACTAGTTAATTACAATTACAAATTTTTTTTTGAGAGATTATTTTAAATTCTTTTAGTAAAAAAAATACATATATAATATAATTAGTGTAAACTTAGTGATTTGCCAAGTAGATGGTTTTAATTGTCTATATCGGGCTTTATGAGATGAGGTGTAACATTAAACATCCATCTCAGGCTTGGTGAGACGAGGTGTGACAAGATGAGGAGTAGATGTTTGTTTGGTCTTTTTCAAAATGTGAGCTTTGGTTAGAGGGTTGTGGTGTTTGTGTTATACCTCTCACTTTATTAGAGTTTGTAATTTAGATCAAAAGTTCATAGACCAAATAACTTGTAGGCTCTTTTTGGGGACATTGGTTATGTGGTAGCAAGGTTTGATCACTTGATGGTTTGGTAGTTAGTGGTTTTGATTTGGGAGGTTTTTTAAAGTTAAATATTACCAAAAGATGTGATAATGATATCATGATCTACGAATGACAGATTAGGCGTAGTTACAATTATAGAAGTGTTCCTCATATGTTGCTCACCCTCAATATATTCTAGAGCTTTTGTTGTAGGAGTTAAAGGATCCTGCTATTATGTCTCTTTTAAAAATAACACCTTGCTTTTAACAAATTAACTTTGTTGAACATATTTAACTCTTTTAATAGGAGAGGCTTTTAACCATGTACCATAGCTTTATTGTCCTATCGCATTATCAATCTCGCCATCAAACTCTCCATAATGTTTAACTGTATATCCCATTCGGCCATAATAAATATAGAAGAGAGGTAAAGCTTCATACTTCAATGCTATCCACACTTTTTTCCCTTTAAAGATATAGTAACCCCACGGAGTAGATGTTCTTTAACATACACCTTTGCTTTGAATCGAAGAAATATCCCACCAAAGCCAATATCATGCATATCCACTAAAATAAAAGCCTTAACTTTTACAGCTAGTAGTTTTGTTGTGTTTTCATTCATCAAGGCATAGTGGTAAATTATAAGCATATACCTAAAATGCTGCAAAGGAGAAAGCAATTATAAAAAGCTGTTTAGTCCCCAATACTAGTTGCAATAGGAATAGGTGTTTATTAAAATGTCAAGACTCATTCAGTATAAACTAATTCCTATCTCTCTTGTCAGTGAATCAAAATAAAAATAAAATTTTCCCCATTCCTGATATATTACTTGCTTCTTTATCTTCCAAATATGTTTCATTGTGTCCATAAAGGCATATGAATTAAATGGTCTATTAGTCCATAATAATCCTACCACATACATAAAAGTTCAATTTAGATTAGTATTATTCTACTCGTTATCTAGCTCTATTATTGTTAATTCTAATGCTTGAAGGTTTAATATGGCTATCATGGGATTTTGCACAGACTATCCTTTGAGATTTATTAACTCACGTTAAGTGGACATGATTCATAACATGTAGATGCTGCAAAAAAAAAAGGAAATAGATGATTAATGGTTACCCTTATTAGAATTTGCCTACAACAACGGATATCACTCTAGCATCGAAATGGTGCCTTATGATGCCTTATATGGGAGAAAGTGTAGAAGCCCAATATGTTGGGATGTTAAGGGCTTGAGAAAACTTAAAGGTCTAGATTTAGTGCAAGAAATAGTAGATAAAATTCAAGTGGTCAAAAAATATCTAAAAGCTGCACAGGATCATCAGAAAAGCTATGCAGATCGACACTGCAGGGAGATGGATTATCAAGTTGGTGAGAAAGTCTTTTTGAAAGTGTCATCATAGAGGGGAATTTTAATATTTTGAAGGAAAAGAAAATTAAGTCCAAGATATGTAGGACCATATGAAATTCTAGAGAAGGTGGGACTATTGGCATATAAATTGACTTTGCCAATAGAACTTTCTTATATTTATGATGTATTCCATGTGTCTATGCTGAGATGGTATAGATCAGATCCTAGTCACGTGATACAAGAGCCTGAGATAGAGATTTCTGAGGGATTGATATATATGGAAGTACCGATGGAAATTTTAGATCGGAAGGTAAAGCAGTTGAGGAATAAAGCGATTCCAATAGTAAAGGTAAAATAGATCTATCATTCTCCTGAAGAAGCAACCTGAGAAGTAGATGAGCTAATAAAGTAGAAATATCCACACTTATTTCTAGAAATTAGTGAGTAGTAAATTTTAGAGATGAAATTTTCTTTAAGGAGAGGAGAATTATAACACCTGCCTTTTAAAATATGTAAGCCTATCATATGCATTGCATTTATTACATAGTAGAGTAATAGATTGAATTAAGTGAGAAATGTGAGTGAATTGTAGAGAGGGACTTAATTGCAAAGAAAGTTAGAGTTAGATTGTCACAATAGAAAGTTATGGGTTATTGTATAATAATCTCATTTCATTAAGGGGCTTAGATGTTATTGTGGTGATAAATGCTATAACTATCAAGATTTTCATTAATGGTTATGGTTGTGCATTTAATTAGAGGGACACTTTAGAGCACATTTGGTAGTTTGTGATTGGTGCATTTTTATATATGTATATGTGTGTGTATATGGAGGAAGTGTGTAGAGAATTTATTGTAGGAAGAAGAAAGTGAATTCATCCTTAGCTTTGGGAGATTTTAATATTCTCTACTCATCTAGTAAAACTTTTGGGAAGCTATAGGAGATCCATAAGCTATTGGAGTATCATTTTGGTAAGCTAAGAATATGTTTTTGTTAATTGAAGTTAGGTTTTATATGCTGAGAATTTGTGCTATGTTTCCATGTTACATCAGTCCTAGTTTTTTTGCTATAACTAGAGTTGTAGAGCTCTAAATTGAGCAAGGTTGGATGTTCTAAAAACTTTAGAGAGTCCACTACAATTCTTTTGTTTTGAGCTTTGACTGAATCTATGGTTAAGAGGGTCTAACAGGGCTTAATATTTTATTGCTCATACTGATGGCCCTGTTATACCCGAATTATTTCAAAAATCCATAATTAATTTTATATAAGTCTAATTTGAGTAATTCCAATTGGAATTGAAAGTAGACTCATAATTCTAGCTTTAATAGTAATATCATAGTCATTGGACATGTGTGTGTATCATTTAGTTATATTGAACTTTGAATACTAAATTACATCTAGTGAGATTCGATGCAAGTACAATGGTTGTTATATGAGATTGATGTATGATTATGTGTAGGAGTTGATAAAGGGAAGGAAAGCACTTATAATTAGAAGAAAGACCCTTGTTGAAGTTGAAAGTACTTGGAGGTAAGTAATTACTAATATATGTTATATATATATATATGCTACACTCTTGTGTATAATAGTATAAATATGTGTGAATTTATGGATAGTATATGGATATTGAATTGTTGAGTGGAATATGATATGGAATGAGTTTCCACCCTTTTTGTATATTGGAAATGTGGAAATTTATGGCTAAATGATTATATGTATACTTGATATGTGGAATGTGGTGGATATTACAATTGTGTATGTTGAATGTTATGAAATGAGTATGGATTAGTGATCATGGATGAAATAATGGTGAAATATTATTGTGATGATTTATTGAGATGTAATTGCATTGAAATGTATTGTGTTGTGTTTCACACAAAAGTATGACATATGAGGAAAGTGAGGAATTATGATAAAGTATAATAGTGGGGACTGAGCCGGGTGGATAGTCTCCACTGATTGTGTATGATGGGTAAGCTGAGC
This sequence comes from Macaranga tanarius, assembly GCA_949673435.1. Classification (NCBI taxonomy): domain Eukaryota; kingdom Viridiplantae; phylum Streptophyta; class Magnoliopsida; order Malpighiales; family Euphorbiaceae; genus Macaranga; species Macaranga tanarius. The sequence continues at coordinate 8,858 of CATIWO010452787.1, forward strand.
CGGGTATATAGCTACCCATAAATGATATGTGTGAAGTGAGACTGAGCTGGGTAGATAATCTCACTAAATGGCTATTTGATTGACATTGAAATGCATTAGGATGGCCAAAGGTAGGATTTGGTCAAGCTTGGGTTGCTCATGGTCTACTCACGACTATGAGAAGCCTGCTCATGGTCATGAGCTTCTTCCTCACGACCGTGAGGAGCCCGGTCTCCTCACTTGCTTCTTCTTCATTTGGACTTTCGTATGTACTTAATGTAGTGCCAATGGTATTAGAACTTCATGGTGACTATACGTAGACTTATTAGAGGATTGAAAGATTATTTTGTTACCTTGAGAATGTATTTTATATATTGATATTATATCAATTCATATCTTGTGAGTAGTATATGTGTACAATTATATTAGTAGTTGCTTATTAAGTTGCAAGCTCACTCCTTTGCGTTAAAATTTTTCAGGACTTGATTAGGCTAAACTAAAAGCTAGCATTGGAGTCTTAGGTGGGCCGAAACGAGATTGGTGTAACCGACCTTCATCCTGCATACCATGTTGGCATTTGGTAATGACGTTGTGTAGAAGTTTGTTATATGTTAATATGTGTGAAATGCTAAACAATGTATGTACATATGAGTATTTGTATATATATATAAGTACATTCAAGGAAAGTTTTTCTTATGCCACGTGTGTATATTTGATTGTGGCCACGTGTATGCTTATCATTGTGGGTATTACAGCAGTCGACTTCCACATATACACTGATCGAGAGGATTTTCTTGACAGCTGCATCACCTAGTGACAGTGACCTATAAGACCACTGTTGGAGTCCCGCGTCTCTTTGATTTGGACTTAGAGATGTGTTAGATCTGACTCGTTTTATTTGTCAGCTTTTGTGATGGAGTATAACTGTATTTTATTATATACAGTAGGTTGAGACATTACACTTTAGGGCTTTTTAGGCTAGGTTATTAAGAGAGAGTTATATGCATTTTTGGTGTGTATATTGTACATAGTTTTGTTTAACCCACTTTCTTGTAAACTTAACTAGCCTTCAAATACAGTATTATGTATATATTTTATGTTTAGTATCAGTGCTTGGCTTCTCTTGCCATTATTTATCTTATAATTTGGTGAAAATGATTTATTAGTTGGAAGTTTTATTAACTTTATTACTATTATGTAATTTTAGATTTTACTTAGAAGTGATGTCTCTCTATATCGGTGCCCTAGTTAGGTGACCTGGTAGTCATAGTCATCTAATAAAGACGCCTGTGGAGAGGAGTGTCACAAATAATGTATATTTAAGAGTAAAATAATTATATCTTTATACATAATTTTTGTTGATTATTTAGTTGATTTCCAAAGTTTTATAATTAGAAATATAAAGTTCATAATATTTTATAAATATAATGTAGCCTTCAAATATTATTAATTTTATTTTATTATTTATATTTATGATTTAAAAAGTATTAATAAATTAAAACTATTAGATTATTTACTATGAGATATATTAGTTTCACACAAGTAAATAATAAAATAAATGATCAATAAATAATTATTCGACTAAATGATAGATGAAAATGTGATTTGTTTGATTTACATTATTTATAACTTTAAGAATATTAAATATTTTAAAAAAAATTTGGAGATATTAGTTGTTATTTTCAATAAACTATTTATTAATGAAAAAATTTAAAATAATAATTCTTATTTTCTTTAAAATTATTAACTTAATTAAGGTAGAAAGTACAAATTTAAAAGTATTTTTATTTATAATAATTAATTTTAATTTTAAACTGTCAATATAATTTTTAATATTTACTTATTTTAATTTAGAATATTTTTATTTATATGTAATTTTGAATAATGTTGATTTAAAACTTTAAAATAAAATTTATATTTGCATAATTAACTTTTTATTATTTAATTATTAATTTTATTTTTTTTCCAATTTACAATGTAGAATTCATAATATTTTATAAATTTATTATTTTTATAATATGAATTTTTATGATTTTATAAATATAAAAATATTTTTAATTTATGTTTAAGTTATTTTAATTTTTAATTTAAAATAGCTCATTTATTTATAAATAATTGTGAAGTAATATTTTTATTATTTTTAGTAATATATAAAGTTAATTGAACTAGAAAGTACATGTTTAAATAAGTTTTATTAGTGAAGTGCCCTAGTGCAATTATGTAATGGTCATATTTTGACTTTGTGATATTTGCTTTTTATTAATAAAAAAATATTTTCATTATTATTTTTTTGACTCTAATAAATTCTATGAATAGTTAATTCTGCCTAAAGTGTTAAATGTATGACTTGATAGTAAAACTCTTATGTGAAAATTGAATTCTATTTTAACTTATCCCTAGTCAGTTATTATTGTGAGAACAATAATGAATAAAGATTAGTATGTGGTTTGACTAATGATTATGTTTTACGAATCATGTATATGAGATATTAAGTCAACTAATAGGTACATAGGATATACTGGATCAACTCATTATGAAAATACTATATGGATAATTATCATAAGTAATTCTTATCACAATAGTATTATTCTAGTCCTCTTATAAAAAATCATAGTTTCCTACATGACAAGTTTTATAGAATGGATAGATTATCGTTGTCTTTAATAAGATGGTGGAATATATTGTTGTTATTTATGGAATGAATCATGTGAGTAATATGAGCGATTAACAAGGAATTTGTCCCTTATTTATAGTAAGAAAAATATCTATGGCCCCTCGATAAGTTGATAAAGGGCTATTAATTTTAGTCTACTTCATATTGAAAATATAACATGATTGGATTGTATTAAGATTACATAAATTGTGTCTTATGTTCAATCAAAAATATCGTATGATAAAAGGACTATAATACTTATTATGGATTAATTTATGTCGGATTACTAGCCTTCATATGACTTAGGTACTCATAATGTCTTGTTAGAGATCACTATTGATTTGTGGGCTGGAAATAGGATTTCAGGTCTGCTGCCAACGTTGTATGAACCTACAAGCTCGCACACTTAGAAGAGGCCTAAAATGGATTTTGGGTTAACTCACCAGTGAAATTCTCTCTCTTCATATATATATATTTGTTATCTGAATTAATTGGAAACAAATCTATTTTCAAATTAAATCAAAACAGAAAATAAAAATTGAAGATATCAAAATTGTTTTGATATATCAAATATTCTGATAGCCTTAAATAGAAAACTGAAAAGGAAAAGAAAATATGTCAAAATCGTTTAAATATGTTATCTTAAAACTGACAGAAAAGTTGTTATTCTTTAGTAGATTCTTTTAGTTAGTATAGTCCCCTTTCCATCAAGTAGTCATGTGTGAAACTTTTCCTTTCAAAAGGAAAGTTATATTTATGACTACAAGTGTCAACCAATATGGTCGTCCCTTAGATGGTTATGTGGATTTAGGCTTAGCTGGTTTTTGTCCTGTGTTCTGCCCTTGGTCATCCCCGGTGGGAGAGGGGTTGACTTGTATCTGGTGCTTCAGTTTTCTTTAATGAAGACAATGTTAAAAAAAATTAAAACTGACAAAAAAAGCATTCTTATTCTCTTTTTCTAGCAAAACGTCTTAAGCATGTAAGATGCAGATTTTGTTTTGAAGCACGTGCTACGTTTCGTATTCGAGACTAAAAACTTATAGATACATAATTTAATTAATGTAATGTACATATAAAAATTGTAAACTGTAAAAATAAAGCATGGAAAGGGTTATATTGTACAAAACTTGAAATTATCTAGAAACCAACATTGCACTAGTGCATTTTATTGCGCAGGATGAACTCCAAGAGGTTGAATATTGCTTACTTCTTCATTGTAAAACCATCAGTCATATATTTTTCTTTGAGATAATATTTATATTATTTCCAACATCCTAAAAAGACAAAATTATTTAATATTTATACAATAAAAGTAGTATATAAATTATGAGAAACCTATAATTAAATACTCATTTACTCACCACTGTTACTTTAAGAATGTCATTCTTGGATGCATAAGCAATTTGCTTCCAACTTATATCATTGAAAGGGAAAATATTGCCTCTTCTTACAATTGTCCCTAACTAACCTCCCAATATGCCTCCACCTTTTTAAATCGACCGTCTAATTTGTTACATTTAATTACAATTCTGTCACCATTTGGAAAGATCCATAAATCTTTTGCTTGAGTAGGTCCTCTTTTTCTTCTAATATCACTTTAATTATCTATAACAAATATTAAAACAAAAATATCAATTTATATTTACTGATATTAATCTATTTACACATTAAATGACTTTAAATAGTCAAAGATGCCTAAACTAGATATAAATATTAAAATGAAACACTATAGAGTTAATGTTACCAATGATATGCAAAGTTTCTAAAAACACTTCATCAGTTGGATCTAAGATTTCAGGCAATCTTTGGGAAGTGGTGTTAATTAAAGCTAAATTTGATTGTTTTGTCTCATTTTCTAATGTAGTATGTGAGTACTCATCTCTAAAAAAATGATGGTATTGTTTTGTTTTAGCCATAACTTTGAAAACCTATAATTAAATATTAAAATTAGAGTTACTAACTTTTTCACAAATATAATGTCAAAATAAAAATAAATAGACAAAAAAAAAGTAATAATTCTTTTGTTAAATAACATGAAAAATTATCGAATCCCAATCTACTTGTGTGTAGCTATATATATAGCAAAACATAATAAATAAATAAATAGAGCATTGAATAAATCAATCAAGTAAAACCCAATTAACGAAAATCATGTCAGCTACAATGATTTTGAGATATAATAAACTCTTTAGTTTATTACTTTGCAAATAAATAGGAATATTATTTTATTACTATAAGCTTATCATAAACACTTTTTATGATAAGATATAATAAGAGTTTATTATTATAAGCTTATCATATTTTATTACTAGTATTAGAAGTAATATTATTTTATTATTATTATTACAACGATTTGCAAAGTAATAAACTCATAATATCACAATCAAAGTTTTCAAGAGAACTCTCTTTGCCAAAGATAATTAAGGAGCACTCTTTCTGACAAAGATAATCGAGGATATTTTATTAATTAATACTTCTATTTGTAAAACATGAAGTGCGACATGAAAATAGAGTACAAATTTAATATCGAATATTATAATGGTCATTTTTAAGCAAAGAACAAAAGAAATTATATATAGATTTTGGGAAATAGTCATATATATAATGACTTAATAATGTCAAACTCTATTAATGATGGTAAAAATCAAGAATTATGATGATAAATTAGATGTCGATGAGGCTTATACATGGTCTCAGGATCGAACCCTACGGTGTTTATAAAGATTTTTTCTTAAATTTCACTACAAGGAGTGATGGGACCATCTATTATAGTGTCCCACACCCATAGATAGTAGGTTATATGCTCCCCCACTAACATTAACGACTAACAATTAGGGTTGAGCGGGTCTCGGAGCAGTCCGGATAACGCAAATTCTCCGGACCAGACCCAAACGTCGGAGATTTCAAAAAATAGTTCTCTGGATCCGGATCTGAAAATTAAATTCTCCACTCTGAATTGCTCCGAAAAATCGGAGCAAGTCGGGGCGTAAATTCGGAACAAATGGAGATTTAATTTTTTGCTTATATATTTAAAATTAATATTTAACAAAATAATTATAACTATATATATTAATGTTACATTATATTAAATATATTATGTCTAATAAATAGTATTATTTTCCCTTATAAATTTTATTTTTTAGTTTTATTTTAATACTTATATTTTAATAATTTTACATTTTAAACATATAAAACAATATGATTATAATTTGAACATATAATGTCACACCTTATCCTCTAATTAACCACTAATATACAATTATCTACAGTAACCATAGTTATTAATTTCTTAATATACTTAATGAGCTTTAAAGGTTATATACAAACACTTACTGATACAATTGAAACCTGTACAAATTAAAACATTTCATTCTTACATTGATACTTTGGCTTATAAACTCATCAAAGCCTTAATTGATATTTTTCTTAGAATTTCTATATCATGGCATCATCATTTATCATATACAACCATTCATAATTAATACACTAATTCATCATCAATAATTATAACATCATAACATACCAAGATCAATCATATATAAATATATCATAAGCACCGTGGTGCTAACCATCCATCCACAAAGTAAATATATACATCACCAAAAGAATATATATAAAATTAGAGTACTAGATGCTAATACAAATAATAGAAGGTACATTATCATTTGCCCTAGCATCTATCTCCCAAACATAAACCTCGGATCTCAGTCCGGTACAAGATAGTAGTGGAGGTGGTAAAGATGACAACAGAAGCACAAGCCCAGGCCTAACCCTCAGCAAAAACACTAGCCCACTGGCTCAAAGATAGCTCTAGTGACACGCTCGATAGAGTGTAAGAAATGACTGTAAGCAAAAATTCCAAAATTCAATGCATCCACAATACTGCATCACACCCAAGTGAGGGTGACCTCGACATCCAGGGAGGTGGCATAAGTGATGCGGAAGATAGAATAAATGCTATCCTCATGCTCCTCACGCACGGACGAGACTCGTGCATCTGCTCCTATGGGTACAACTATAACCTTAAATACTAGCTCAGCATCTGGATCATGACATACAACATACCTCACTTGTGTCTCCTCAGGCGTAACCTCGTAAACCATAGATGCCCACTGTACTGCCATCGGTGCTAGGCTACCACTAAGCTGTGAAAAATATTTTTAAAACGGTGGTGAGTAATTTTGAAAGAAATTACCCAGTGAGCAGCCAATATAGTTTTTTAAGCGAAAACATTTATCCAAAATATGATAAATTTCAAAATGCAGTAATCATTTCAAATGCTGATAAATCCTCACAAGCATTTTGCATTCTCGAAATATGAACCATTTTATAATAAATCTTCATTTCACGAGAAATAATCAAATACTTTTAATAATACTAATAATTCCAAACGATCAAGGATAAAATTTTCCTTTTTTCGAAATAAAACTCAAAACATTTCAAATTATCAAATGGATCCTTGATTTCTTTTAAAAAGTTATTCAATAAGGATCATCACAAAACTATAGTCTAGAATGCTTATTTTAAATAACACTAAATCCATAAAATTCCATAATAATTTGAAAATCAAAAGCTAAATTAAGCTTTATCCCAAAATTATCACAAATAATAAAATCCCATAATTAAATTTCTATCACAACCAATTTCCATCCTACAATGGTCATAAGGTTTCATGATCCTCACTATTAGAGATGAGAGTTTTGATCAATACATACATAGCATTATTGTTAATCACATTATTAGCAGATGATAATTCATATCATTTCCCACAATAGATAATCTCAACCCTTCCCCGAAGGAATCAACAATATACAATAACTTTCTTTCTCACATCTCGTTTCAACTTTCTTTTCATGGCTCACACTAGCCAATTCACATTTTCATTTCGATATTATCGTATGCATACATATAAACCACAAGGATTTACCCCAAAGGCACCTCTGAATTCCTGCGCTGTCTCAAAGACAGTTATCAATCGAGTGGCCAGCTCATCATCCCCAACTCATCCCAAATACATATACATATATACTCTCATATATATATCATTACATTTCATTATCAATTATTCACAAAGATTTAGTCCCTTTGTCTGAGACTTCATAACGTATAGTAATTTAGGTATCTTTTATTCGTTAATACAAGTTGATCAATAATCGACCAGAATTATCAACCTAAAGAATAAATCTCATTTCTCGAGGTTCTAAGGTTCCCTAACATCATTATATGATTCGGTTCATCGATGCACCTTAAACAAGCGTAAATGGTCATAATCGAACATTTTACTATTCATAGAGGCGCGAGCAAAGTGCAGGGGCGCCAACTTCCCGAGCAGAAGCACTGACTACGCATTGCAGAGGTGCCAACCAGTTGCGGAGGTGCCGCCCTCCTGCCATTTCGGAGGCATCCTGACTTCCCATCGCGAAGGCGTCGTCATCGCGGGCGAAAATACCGCCCACGAGCGCGGAGGCGCCGCCTTTACGGTGAGGCGCCGTCCTCTAGCCATCTGGGTTTATTTCGTCAACAGTAGCAACTCGACCAAAAATTGATTTTTAACATAATTTAGGCATACTAGAAGTTTGTATATCAATCATAAACTAAACACTGGCTCATAAACAACTCAGAAACGTTAATAACAAGCCTAAATCTACAAGTCTATGCATCAAAATATCCAAATTCTAGAATTTCAATTTTATAAAATAAAAATACATAAACTTGAATTTGAATCCACCACTCAAAAATTTCTCCAGCCGAATTCATTCTAGCTTGATGGATTCGAGTTCCTCTTCCAATTTCAGACCAATTTTCCTCTTCTTTTGCTCCTGCCCTTCACTTCTTCTTCTTCCCTCTCTTTTCTTCTTCTTCCTCCATACTTCCTACTGTTCATCTCCAACAACTCCCATTCTTTCTCCTTTAGTCCCTCATCTTTTCTTTCTTCCTTTTCAACTCCAAACACTTCCATTTGTTACACTTTAGCCCTTTCTTTCCTTTTCAATTTCGTCCTTCATATTCTATTCAAAATAATCCAACTTTATTATCTTATTTTATAATCTCATTTTCAACTTCAATTCAATACCACATGTTTAATCTCTATCAAATATAAACTTAATTACAAAATAATAAACTCTAAATCATTTATTCAAACAATTGATAATTAGCTCCAATCATCATCATCATTAATTAACTGTAGTAATAATATTCTTAATTGTCATTAATGAACAGTAATCCGGTTCTGGGACAC
>CATIWO010452897.1:0-16278 GCA_949673435.1 Macaranga tanarius
AACAAAAGATAAAAAGAAAACAAATTCAAACATGATTAAATTATAACGAGTTTGATACAAGAAAAACCTCCCTTCTAGAATGTAGGAAAGCCTTGCTCTTCTAACTTCAAGCCAAGTATCAACTCTAGTACTAATCTTGAAGAAAACTTAAGCACAAATGTGTTATGAATTGAAAGAAATAACTAACTAAAAACAAAAATGAAAATGAAAGAATAAATATTTTGGAACTACAAAAGACTATCAACCCACTCCAAAACCCTCAACAACCACTTTATGAAAGACATCTTGTTCTATTTATAGGCTCCAAACCTTAGTAAATTAAGCCTCTCAACAATACATAAACTCTATCTTATCTCAAACTCCCAATAGAAGCTTAACTCTATCAAGTCTTCAGCTCAAACATATCTTTTCGTTGGTTGTCATTTAATCAAGCATGTCTTTCATTCTTCTCTTTAGGCAGTGCACGACCAAGCCCGATTTTGGCTTGGCCGTGTCACTTGTATTTAACTCTCAGACACGGCCAAGCTGGATTTAAACATGGCCAAGCTCGATTCCATTCACAGATAAGGCTTAATCTTGAGTCTTGAGCTTATCCAACTTCAAGGATTGATCTAATCTTTATCCTAAAGCATCCTACAACACAAAAACTCAATAAAAATTATCTAAAAAAAACTAAACACTATTAATTAAGACAAAAGAATAAAAGTAAGTAATTTAACTAAAAACTAATTAACTAATGCAATAACTAAGCTTATTATGTAATAAAACTATATGCTAAAAATATGTGTTTTTCACACTCATCAAAGATGCTACCAACTACATCAAACCGCTTTGAGACATGGAGATGTCCCTCTACTAAAGGTGGTAGAAAACTTTGATGACATCAATAAAGAGGAAGAAGAAGATGTCAAACCTCAAATAGCTCACGACAATACAATGGTGAATAAGAAGGATGGTAAGGCCAAAGCAAAGAAAAAGAATAGGGTAGCAAAAAGAAAGAGATTTGAAGATAGTATTGAGAGAGTCGAAAAGAAGATAGAGGATATGGCAAATAGAACTAATCAAAGGCTTGGTACCATGATGATGGAGGTGATCACCAAGTTTGAAGTTTATGAGACTCTAAGGGATGCAAGGATGGAAAATCTGATCACTGAAGTAAAGGAGCTGAAGCAATTGACCTCTTAAAGGAAAGGAACTAAGGCATCAATGGAGCCATTTATTGAGATCATAGTTCTAGAGACTTTGTCTTCGAATGCATCTGACTAGGGGAGTTTTCTTTCCCCTTTATTTTTCTATTTTTGTTTTTATTTTGTGTTTTGCATTTTTGTGTGTTGTTGCATGAATAAAAGACCTTTCACTTGAGTTTTTGAGTCTATTTGTACTAAGAGTTAATATTATTAGTATGTTTTCCTTAAGTAAGTGTGTTAATCTCTTTTTAATGCTTGGTTTGGATTGTTAAGTTAGAGGAATAACTTGTGATTAAGAATTTTTAAACTTTAATGAACTTAATGCCTACTCCTTTATTGAGTGATTGCAATAGTGTGCTTGATAGTTGAGAAAGGTCTTTGTAGAAATTTAAATATTTCATGTAGTTCATATGTATATAGGCACTTAATAAAGAATAAAGAAGTAAATAAATAAGTTCCTTAAGCGAGATGGAGCATAAAATGCACTCGTGCATTACTCCAATGCTCTATAAAGGGTATGAGTATCCAAAGGACTTTGTTGAGGTATCCATATTGAGTAATATGGAAAGGTGTGGGATACTATAATAAGGAATTGTAAGGAATATATTGTGTGCCTTTTTAGTGTTAGTAATAAAAGAACTACTTCAATGTTAGTGTTCCATGTCTACTTTCATTTTTTTTGGTTATTAATTATGCTTTTTCATGAATTCAACAGGGGAGTTTATTTTTCACTTGGTAATTGTTATGTTCTTAGTTATCAGTTATTGCTTTAATTTTCAGTTTTTAAACTTTATATTAGGGGGAGAATAGGATGGTTCCTCAAGTTGAAAACTACTCATGATGTAGATTCTTTGTATAAATAGGTTGTTCTCTTATTTTTGCTTGAGGACAAGCAAAGGCTCGAGTGTGGAGGAATTTGATGAGTGTGAAATATGCATGTGTTTAGAACTTTATTTTATTGCATATTTAGTTTAGAATTGCATTGTTTAGTTAGTTTTTAGTTAATTTAGTTAGTTTTGTTGGTTTATTTTAATTTAAGTATTTTTTTTGTGTTAAATAAGTAATTTTTGCTTAGTTTATGGTTATAGGATGCATTTGAGAATAGATGGAGATAGGGCTTGAAGATAAGGATAAGATTGAAGCTTAAAATTGAAACTCAGTTTCGCACCAGTGCATATGGCCATGCACACGCCCATGTGCCAGTGCATGACCATGCGCTTGCCCATGCCTGAATTGAAGAGGAACCAGTCACAGAGCACATGACTATGCGCATGCCCATATGCCAGTGCATGCCTAAGCACACAGCCATGCCTGATTTTGATATTTTAGAGTTATTTTGATGCATGGGTATGTCCAAATATTGCGTACCCGTGCATAATGATGTGGCAGCCAATCAGAAGTGGATTTTAAACTGGAGTTTAGATAGATAGAAGCTCATCTTTGAAGCCTATGTTTAGATAGTTTGGGAGAGTTTAAATGACCTTTTTCATTAGGAAACTTGGTCCTTTAAATAGAACCATTTTTTTCATTTAAGGGAGTCCTTCTCTTAAGTTTTAGTACTGGTTTTATTTTTTCATTCTCTTTGTTCTTTAGAATACATTTTCATTTTGTTTGCTTAGTAGAGGAGATACTTGGCTTGAAGTTAGAAGGGCAATGCTTCCTTACATCATTTGGAAGGGGTTTTTTGTGTATCTCACTTTTATTTAATAGTTATAATGTTCAGAATGATTTCCATTTCTTATTTATTTTTTCTTTTTAGCATGAGTAGCTAGATCCTTTTTAGGGTTCTTATTCTGAATTTACCATGTGCTTATTATGATTATGTTAGGTTGCTAGATCTAATTCATTGGTTATTGTTGTACTTAATGTCATTTTAGGACTAATCACCCTAGAATTGAATTGACACTATAGGCTTAATCGAGAGATAGGTTCTGTAAGATAAGGCAATGACCTATTGATTACTTGATTAGTTGAGAGACAATTAAGTGAATTAATATTGATTTAAGGTTATGATTAAAATTGGAATTAAAAGGCATTAGGTTGGTGAGAGCTAGTGAACTTAGTGTTAATTAATCTACAATTAATTATAGATTTATCTGAAAGACAAATCTATAGTTTCTAAGATCCCTTCAAAATGAATTAGAATTAGTGTAAACCTAATTGTGTAATCAATCCTTTGAAATGGTCCAATTGAGAATAAGAACCTTAACTTTTAATATTTGTTTGAATTTGAATTTTACTTTAAGTTGATTTGGTTTTAGTTTTAAAAGAATCTAAAACTTATTTCATTGTCTAAACAATCAAACATAGTGACTATTTCAGTACTCAAATCTCTAATCTCTGTGGGACGATATTTTATTTACTACTTAATACGATTCTGTGCACTTGTGGATTTACACTACATCAATCATCATCATCATCTTCCTCACTTACCACCTCCCTATTGCGTAGGGTCATAATCTTGGCATTGGAACATTGTGCAGCCCTATGCCCATATCCTAAACATCTAAAGAACTGAATATTACTTGACTTACCTTTGGATTTGTCATCCTTAGGTTGTGTTTTTAGTGTAGTAACATCCTTGCTTTTACTTAACTCAAATTTGCCCTTACTTACACTTGTTTCTCCTCCTTTATTTTTCCAATTCGATTTCCATATAGTTGTATGAGTTGAATTTATTTTAGGTTTCACCTTCAATTGCTTTTGCACCTTGATTACCATGTGTACCATAACCTCCAAATCTATATAATGATGTAATTCAATATGGTTAGCAATTTTATGATTCAAACCTGATAAAAAATGTGCCATGGTAGCCTCTCTATCCTTCTCAATTTTAGCTCGAATTATGGCCATCTTCATCCCTTGGTTATATTTTTCAACACTCCTATAGCCTTGGTTCAACCTTTGTAACCTATTATACACCTCTCTATAATAGTGTTGAGCTATAAATCTCTTCCTTATTATGGTTTTCATCTCAAACCATGAGGTAACTGATCCTTTTTCACTTCTATACCTAATGGAGGTAAATTGATCCCACCACACACTAGTATAGTCAGTGAACTCCATAGTGTCCAATTTTACCTTTTCTTCTTTGGTATAATTATGGCACTCGAACACCTATTTAACCTTTTTTTCCCACTCCAAGTACACCTCCGGATCACTATTCCCTTAAAAAACTAGAATCTTTATCTTGATTGATTGTAAATTTCCATATTTGGTTTTGCCTTTATTGGCATGTGTCGATCCTTCTACAGCTGCCTCCTCTTCTAGATCATTAAAGAGAATGCGTTGGGTCTCCTTTGCTCGGATAAAGGTACCTAACTCCAACCTTTCCAATCATTCATGATCCTTTTGATTTTCACTCCTCATATCCTCTTATTGTTGAGCCAACATCTTTTACAATATTGCATGTGTTACATCCAATGTAAACTTCTCCTTTGTATCCATGATGTAAATCTGAAAATAGAATTTAAAGAAAGATTCTATTCTAACACTCCCTCATGTATTTCTCTCAATTAATTAGAAACTCTCTAATGCACTCACAATTAAGCACACATAAAGAACTTCCTTTTGAGTTACTTCTAAGAGAATTACAAATCAAACTAGATAACTAAATCTATGAGTGAAAGAAAAGCTAAAAGATGTAAGTGTGGGACTGTTTTAGGTGACTTTAGATATATTTGAATTTTAGGGTCTGTTTATGCACAAATTTTGGTGTTATTTAGATGATTAATGGGTAGAAAGAAAGGGTTAAAGATGTAGAATGATGTAGGGTAGGTAGATGAAGAAAATAAGGCAAAGGTATGCAATTAGGATGTGTTTTCAAGGGTAGAATGCTTACCCATGAATTTTATTGATGCAACGGGTGATGGTTAATTCGGCTTTCTTTAATTTTATTATGGCTAAATTGCTTGCTATAATTTGATGCGGATGATGTTAAATTGATGATCTCAATTCTAAAATTTTTTTAACAATGCACAAATACTACACTAAGGATACATAGCTTATACTAGAGCTAGTGCTCTAATACCGAATCTGATACAACCTATTAGTTATCTAACAACTAGGATTTGTAACAATCTATTGGAATCGTTACCCAAAAGTGTATCTAGCATAAACAAAAGGGAATTAGCAATACTAGTTATCTATCAACTAGGATCTCTAATTATCAAGGTTGAATTGCAACACACTCGAAGCAAATGTATACAATTAGGATGTAAATGATGTAGAAAGAATGGGGTTAAAGATATAGAATGATGTAGGGTAGGTAGATGAAGAAAATAAGGAAAGGAATGCAATTCGGATGTGTTTTCAAGGGTAGAATGCTTACCTACCAATTTTGTTGATGCAATGGGTGATGGGTGATTTAACTTTCTTTAATTTTATTGTGGCCAAATTGCTTATTGTAATTTGATGTGGATGATGCTGAATTGATGATCTCAATTCTAATTCTTTTTAAGCAATGGACAAATACTACGCTAAGAATATATAGCTTATACTAGAGCCAATGATCTGTACCAAATCTGATATAACCTGCTAGTTATCTAACAACTAGGATTTGTAACAATCTATTGGAACCATTGCCCAAAGATCTATCTAGCATAAATAAAAGGAAATTAGTAATACTAGTTATCTATTAACTAGGATCTCTAATTATCAAGGTTGAATTGTAATACACTCGAAGCAAATTCAAAAAATAACTCTCGCACGAACTCAAGAAAATTTAATTATGAATTTGAATAAAATAAATTAACTTATGAAAATAATGATATCGCTTACAAGTATTTATAGACTTGTAATTCTAATCCTAATATGACTTTGAAATAAACCAATTCCATATAGGAATATGAAATTAAATCCTAAATAAAAAAAAATCCTATTTAGAAACAAATATATAAAGAAATTCCAAATTAGACCAAAATTATGATTCATTAAGACACGGGTGTGCTCAAGCTATAAGAATTTTAGCAAATTGGCAGACTCCAACATGGCTTGGTACATGGCTTCTTACACGGGCGTGTTTCGACGGTGCTTCAGATCCAGTATGTAACATGGCTCCTTATACGGGTGTATCTCTGACCGTGTCAACTACTAAATGACGCTTCAAAAATAAGTACGGGTGTGTCTTGGAACATGACTTTATACACGGGCATGTCGATACCCGTTTTATATACTGCACATTTCATACACTTGATACATGGCCATGTAAAGATCCACACAGGCGTGCAACGGCTAGATCATAACTAAGCAAATTGATTACCTTAGTTTCCGCCAAATCATCTCCCTTTTGCTTCATAAGCTTGAGGTTTTCCTGCACAAGTCCTTTAACGACATCTTTCATCTTCTTAGCTCGTGATCTTGTGATGATTGGTCCTCCGTCATAATCCAAAGGATTTGAATTTGATGTTGTGTCCATATATCTACATAAATCACCATAGAAGAGAATAATTTTCTACTATCTACTTTCAAAAGTTATAAATTGTGGTTGGATCTTTATTCATTATTTCACAAGTTTAATTACAACTTTTGGTCCATCAACATGCTTAGAAAATTCAATAGAGGGCACTTTCCACAGGTCCACAAATCAAAAATCCAAAAAATAAATAAATAAAAAGGTGATTTAGATGCAAGACATTAGATGGATGGATTCAGACTCTGGCGTGAGCCAAATATGCAAGATCGAAACAGTACTGGCCTACAATGAATTATTATAACCCTCACACTCATAATCAGCTTCGTTTCAAATAGTCATGGAGTTTATTGAATAATTAATCAAATCTATGGTCTACCTTAAGCTTCAACATAACTATGGGATTTTATTTTTTTGCATGTACCATGATGCAGTACACTGTAGAACATATTTACGTAGATTCACTGTGTAAGTTCTATAAATGATATGTATTCATCTTGTGATTTAATGGAACTATATATAGTCTACGCAAGAGGAAGATTTTTCAAAGTTTCAAGTGCTAATATAAAATTTTTAAAGCTCTCTGTAAAGTTTTTTGGCCCTTTTCCGATTATATCCAAGGTTAGTATATTGGCTTAAAAACTTTAATTGCCTCCTTATTTTCATGTTTCATTTCTTAGTGATGAATGTCAACGTCCTCCAAACCTACAAACACAAGAGAAAACCTTGGATGAGCCTAGGATCTCTGATCCGTAGGTTCTCCGATGCTTAAGTTAGAGAAAGTTTATTCAAGATGAAATATAAAGTGAGATATGAGCCTTTATATAGGCATAAGAAGGACATACCTAGTCTTATTTGGATTAGTATCATATGAGTCCTAATAGGTAATGAATTAGTACTCCTTTTGATTATTGACCTTATATGTAGACAGAGTCCTCTTAGGACTTAGATTCTATGATAAATAGGGATATGACATTCTCATATTTATTAGATGTCCCCCCTAATGGTATCAAATATTTATGTTTGAAAAAGCTTTTAATTGGTGAAGGTAATAATTCCTGCCGTATTAAAATCAGAATTTCTTTGATTCTACGAATCGCGAGTTAAAGCCCTCCATTTAAAGAGGTCGTTAATTTGGGTGCATCAGAGATTTATTTCTTACGAACCTTATGAGGCTCGTATGTTTGGACCTCATGAGAGGTTCGTTTAAATTGAACCGAGAGAGGTTATTCTTCAGACTGCCCTTAGATCCGTCTGAATTTGCCCCCTCACTTCCTAAGGAAGTTATTCTGAAATGTAGGAAAAAATACAATATCCCCACTGACTATAAATTTTTTCAAGCCAATGATCATATTAGGGCTCACCACAATCCTGATAGAGATGGTAAGCGAATAGGATAGTTATTTATATAGATCAACTAGAATGAGGTCTTCGATTTCCTCTAGATCCCTTTTTTATTTTATTTTTTCGAGCCTATAACCTCGCCCCAGGTCAATTGCATCCGAATGGGTATAGGTTCCTCACTGCCTTCTGTGAACTTATTCATTCGCATGGTCACAAACCCACAGTTCAGATGCATCGCTATATGTTTTCGTTGATAAAGAAGAAAGGGGATCTCACTTATTTAATGTCGAGTATTCTTGGGTTTGGCTTATTTAAAAAGTTGCCATATATTAGTAGAGATTGGAGAAGCAAATTTTTCCTTATTCAACATGAAACTGCTTTTCAACAAATACCGGTATCATGGTCAAACGAACTCCAATCAGTGAGACGATCAGCGGATTTTATAGAAGAGATTGATCATACCATGTTGGCAGATCTCCACTTTCGGTGTTCCACTTTATTGCCTTCCGCACATACTTATGTGGAACGTTTTGTGTTTAGACATGAGCATCCTACTAATGCCGGTCTTTATGATATTTTAACTGAAGTTCTGGAGTCCGGAGGTATATATCTAACCCCTTCCTTTTTCATTGTGTAGATGGCTGATTTTCTTGCTGATTTCATGGAAGATATTGTCGATATTGTAGATGAATCTACTGAGGTTGCTACCAAACCAAGTGCAGCCCACCTTACTGTTCCTCCTATCAGCATCGAGGACTATGATATTCCCCTCTCGTCTCCTGGTGCTCCGAAAGAAGCCGAGACTCTAAATAAACAGAAGGGGAAACGAACAAGGGGTTTAGAAGGAACCTACGAAGTAGCTACTGAGGAAGGTGATATTCATTTAAAACGACCGAGATTGGAATCTTGTCCCGATCTAGCTTCCTGGTTTGAGAAAAAAGTCATAGATCCGAGTGTTTCCAATTCTCTTATTCATGATCATCTTTCCGAATTGCACCGCCTGAAAAATGATATGCTCCGCTGGGAGGCTATGGATGAGAATGATTTGAAGAGTCAAGCAGTTTTGAGCATGATGGAGGTATTCGATCTTCGTATTCCTTTTTTCATTTAATTATCTTAATCGTATTCCTGACATCTTATTTTCTCTAGGCTCTTCAAGGAGTATTACGAATGGATGACGTTCGTTATATTCACAAGAGCAAGCATAGCCTTTCCATCCAAAAAATGAACGAACTGACCATTGAGCACGAGAATGATCTTCGTAAAGCCAAGGAGATTTTTATAACTGTGCGGGCAGAGCGTGATAGTGCTCTTTAGAGTTTGGAGATTGAGAAAAAGGAAAATGTAGATCTCCAAAGCTCTGTTTTTCATTTGAGTTCAACTATTTCTGAACAAGACAGAGTTATTGCTGCTTACAAAGAGGAAGTTCGCCAATTAAAAGAGGCTCGGGTGAATGAGAAGAAGGGCTTTCAAGCTTTAACAGCAGATTTTGTGCAATCCATCATGTCAGAATGCCGGTGAGTAGTGTCTTTACACCACCCTGACTTTGATTTTACTTTTATTCAGAGGATTTTCCTATGCGACTTAAGTGAAGTAATTCGCAGGGACAAAGCAGTGTTAAATGTTGCGGAGAGTCATTCAATCGCACCTTCTGGTGATGTTCATCCGGTTGCCGAAGCTGCTACGGCTTCGACACTTGTTAGGGATCCTTCTGTTGGTGGAAGTAGTACTCCTACTTCACCGAAGGAGTAGTTTATTTGTAGCTTTCTTGTCTTTCGCCTTTATAAGGCAATTTTTATAGTAAACCAATCGAATTAATGAAGATATCCTCCTTTGATCATTTTTGTGTGTTACTCGTTGTTTGCCAATTTGCAGTTTATAACTAGCGAGTATATATACTCGTCTATATTATTACGAGTTCTTATTGTCTGTGAATATATTGACTCGTCAAGTAGTTTCTTATGTTGTTTGCGAATATATGGATTTGTCTTTATTATTACGAGTGTATGGACTCGTTTTGTTTGCGAGTATTATGGACTCGTCTTTATCTGTTACGAGTGTATGGACTCGTTTTGTTTGCGAGTATTATGGACTTGTCTTTATCTGTTACGAGTGTATAGATTCATTTTTTTGTGAGTATTATGGACTCATCTTTATCTGTTACGAGTGTATGGACTCATTTTGTTTGTGAGTATGGACTCGTCTTTATCTATTACGAGTGTATGGACTCGTTTTGTTTGCGAGTATTATGGACTCGTCTTTTTCTGTTACGAGTGTATGGACTCGTTTTGTTTGCGAGTATTATGGACTCGTCTTAATTGGATACAATTTTGAATATCAAAATTCTTTATTTCTTGGAAAATGTTGGGATGGTATTTCCCTCTTACAGATATATAGATGCTTACTGGTAATATTTTCGTAAGTTATCTATATTCCAATATCTTTGGATGGTATTTCCCTTTGAATCCTCAAGACTGTATGCCCCTTTTTCAGTTGCTTCTAGGACTCGGTATGGTCCTTCCCAATTGGGATCTAATTTTCCTATACCTGCGTTGCCTTTCCCTATCTCTACTTCTCGTAGGATGAAGTCTCCTTCTTTAAAAGCCCTTGATCGGACTTTTTTATTGAAATAGTGGGCAACTTGTTGTCGTCTTGCTTCAGATATTGCTGCAGTTTGTTCTCGTGTTTCCTCGAGCATATCTAATGATAAATAGGGATATGACATTCTCATATTTATCAGATGTCCCCCCTAATGTTATCGAATATTTATGTTCGAAAAAGCATTTAATTGGCGAAGGTAATAATTCCTGCCATATTAAAATCAGAATTTCTTTGATTCTGTGAATCGCGAGTTAAAGCCCTCCATTTAAAGAGGTCGTTAATTTGGGTGCATCGGAGATTTATTTCTTACGAACCTTATGAGGCTCGTATGTTTGGACCTCATGAGAGGTTCGTTTAAATTGAACCGAGAGAGGTTTGTATATTTTGACCTCACAAGAGGTTCGTTTTAAATGAGAGATTCGTATATTTTAACCTTGTGAGAGGTTCATTTTAAATTGAACCAAGAGAGGTTCGTATGTTTTGACCTCACGAGAGGTTCGTTTTAAATTGAACCAAGAGAGGTTCGTATGTTTTGACCTCACGAGAGGTTCATTTTAAATTGAACCGAGAGAGGTTCGTATGTTTTGACCTCGGGAGATGTTCGTTTTAAATTGATCCAAGAGAGGTTCGTATGTTTTCACCTTGTGAGAGGTTCGTTTTAAATTGAACCAAGAGAGGCTCGTATGTTTTGACCTCGCGAGAGGTTCGTTTTAAATTGAACCAAGAGAGGTTCGTATGTTTTGACCTCGCGAGAGGTTCGTTTTAAATTGAACTGAGAGAGGTTCGTATGTTTTGACGTCGCGAGAGGTTTGTTTTAAATTGAACCAAGAGAGGTTCGTATGTTTTGACCTCACGAGAGGTTCGTATATTTTGACCTCACGAGAGGTTCGTTTTAATTTGAACCGAGAAAGGTTCGTATGTTTTGACCTCATAAGAGGTTCATTTTAAATTGAACTGAGAGAGGTTCGTATATTGAACCTTAAGAGGTTCGTATGTGTTGACCTCGTGAGAGGTTCGTTTATATTGGACCTTAAGAGGTTCGTATGTTTTGACCTCGTGAGAGGTTCATTTTAAATTGAACCAAGAGAGGTTCGTATGTTTTGACCTCGCGAGAGGTTCGTTTTAAATCGAACCGGGAGAGGTTCCTATGTTTTGACCTCGTGAGAGGTTCATTTTAAATTGAACCAAGAGAGGTTCGTATGTTTTGACCTCGTGAGAGGTTCGTTTTAAATTGAACTAAGAGAGGTTCGTATGTTTTGACCTCGCGAGAGGTTCCTTTTAATTTGAACGGAGAGAGGTTCGTATGTTTTGACCTCGTGAGAGGTTCGTTTATTTTGAACCGAGAGAGGTTTGTTTATCGAGATAATGAATGTGCTGTTATATAGGACTACCACGTGGCAGCGCAAGTATTCGAGTCTTTTCATTTTTTGAGACGTCGCTTCATTTTCTCGGTTCCTTGAATACCCTTTTTCCACTGAGATGTGGATAACGTCAAGGGTATATGAGGGATAGTAAAAAGTTTTCCCTCTTTATAAACCCTCCCAAAGTCGTTTTCAATATCACTTTTGCTTCAACCACTTCTCTCTCTAAAGCTCTGCCCTCTCTCTAGACTTCTTCAGGCGTTTGAAACCTTCAAAAGGTTATTTTTCTTTTCCCTTTCATTCTGATCTTTTCCTTTATTCATTTTTTGTTTTTCCTTTATTCTGATATGGCCCCTAGACTGCCCTTGGATCCGTCTAAATTTTCTCCCTCACTTCCTAAGGAAGTTATTCAGAAATGTAGGAAAAAATACAATATCCCCACTGAATATAAATTGTTTCAAGCCAGTGATCATATTAGGGCTCACCACAATCCTGATAGAGATGGTAAGCGGAATATGATAGTTATTTATATAGATCAATTAGAAGGAGGTCTTTGATTTCCTCTAGATCCCTTTTTTATTTTATTTTATTTTTTCAAGCCTATAACCTCGCCCCAGGTCAATTGCATCCGAATGGGTATAGGTTCCTTGCTGCCTTCTGTGAACTTATTCATTCGCATGGTCGCAAACCCACAGTTCAGATGCATCACTATATGTTTTCGATGATAAAGAAGAAAGGGGATCTCACTTATTCAATGTCTAGTATTCCTGGGTTCGGCTTATTTAAAAAGTTGTCAGATATTAGTAGAGATTGGAGAAGCAAATTTTTCCTTATTCAACATGAAACTGCTTTTCAACAAATACCGGTATCATGGTCAAATGAACTCCAATCAGTGAGACAATCAGCGGATTTTATAGAAGAGATTGATCTTACCCTGTTGGCAGATCTCCGCTTTTGGTGTTCCACTTTATTGCCTTCCGCACATACTTATGTGGAACGTTTTGTGTTTAGACACGAGCATCCTTCTAATGCCGGTCTTTATGATATTTTAACTGAAGTTCCGGAGTCCGGAGGTATATATCTAACCCCTTCCTTTTTCATTGTGTAGATGGCTGATTTTCTTGCTGATTTCATGGAAGATATTGTCGATATTGTAGATGAATCTGCTGAGGTTGCTACCAACCCAAGTGCAGCCCACCTTACTGTTCCTCCTATCAGCGTCGAGGACTATGATATTCCACTCTCGTCTCCTGGTGCTCTGAAAGAAGCCGAGACTCTGAATAAACAGAAGGGGAAATGAACAAGGGGTTCAGAAGGAACCTACGAAGCAGCTACCGATGAAGGTGACATTCATTTAAAACAACCGAGATTGGAATCTTGTCCCGATCTAGCTTCCTGGTTTGAGAAAAAAGTCGTAGATCCGAGTGTTTCCAATTATCTTGTTCGTGATCATCTTTCCGAATGTCACCGCCTGAAAAATTATATGCTCCACTGGGAGGCTATGGATGAGAATGATTTGAAGAGTCAAGTAGTTTTGAGTATGATGGAGGTATTCGATCTTCGTATTCCTTTTTTCATTTAATTATCTTAATCGTATTCCTGACATCTTATTTTCTCTAGGCTCTTCAAGGAGTATTACGAATGCATGACGTTCGTTATATTCACAAGAGCAAGCATAGCCTTTCCATCCAAAAAATGAACGAACTGGACATTGAGCACGAGAATAATCTTCGTAAAGCCAATGAGATTTTTCAAACTGTGCGGGCAGAGCGTGATAATGCTCTTTCGAGTTTGGAGATTGAGAAAAAGGAAAATGTAGATCTCCAAAGCTCTGTTTTTCGTTTGAGTTGAACTATTTCTAAATAAGACAGAGTTATTGCTGCTTACAAAGAGGAAGTTCGCCAATTAAAAGAGGCTCGGGCGAATGAGAAGAAGGGCTTTCAAGCTTTAACAGCGGATTTTGTGCAATCCATCAAGTCAGAATGCCGGCAAGTAGTGTCTTTACACCACCCTGACTTTGATTTTACTCCTATTCAGAGGCTTTCCCTCTGCGACTTAAGTGAAGTAATTCGCAGGGATAAAGTAGTGTTAAATGTCACAGAGAGTCATTCAATCGCACCTTCTGGTGATGTTCATCCGGTTGCCGAAGCTGCTACGGCTTCGACACTTGTTAGGGATCACTGAAGGAGTAGTTTATTTGTAGCTTTCTTGTCTTTCGCCTTTATAAGGAAATTTTTATAGTAAACCAATCGAATTAATGAAGATATCCTCCTATGATCATTTCTGTGTGTTACTCGTTGTTTACCAATTTGCAGTTTATAACTAGCGAGTATATAGACTCGTCTATATTGTTACGAGTTTGTATTGTTTGCGAATATATTGACTCGTCAAGTAGTTTCTTATTTTGTTTGTGAATATATGGATTTGTCTTTATTATTACGAGTGTATGGACTCATTTTGTTTGCGAGTATTATGGACTCGTCTTTATCTGTTACGAGTGTATGGACTCGTTTTGTTTGCGAGTATTATGGACTCGTCTTTATCTGTTACGAGTGTATAGATTCATTTTGTTTGTGAGTATTATGGACTCATCTTTATCTGTTACGAGTGTATGTACTCGTTTTGTTTGTGAGTATGGACTCGTCTTTATCTGTTACGAGTGTATGGACTCTCGTTTTGTTTGCGAGTATTATGGACTCATCTTTATCTATTACGAGTGTATGGATTCATTTTTTTGCGAGTATTATGGACTCGTCTTTATCTGTTACGAGTGTATGGACTCGTTTTATTTGTGAGTATGTACTCGTCTTTATCTGTTACGAGTGTATGGACTCATTTTATTTACGAGTATTATGGACTCGTCTTTTTCTATTACGATTGTATGGACTCATTTTGTTTGCGAGTATTATGGACTCGTCTTTTTCTGTTACGAGTGTATAGACTCATTTTGTTTGCAAGTATTATGGACTCATCTTAATTGGATACAATTTCGAATATCAAAATTCTTTATTTCTTGGAAAATGTTGGGATGGTATTTCTCTCTTACAGATATATAGATGCTCACTGGTAATATTTCCATAAGTTATCTATATTCCAATATCTTGGGATGGTATTTCTCTTTGAATCCTCAAGTCTGTATGCCCCTTTTTCAGTTGCTTCTAGGACTCAGTATGGTCCTTCCCAATTGGGATCTAATTTTCCTGTACCTGCGTTGCCTTTCCCTATCTCTGCTTTTCGTAGGACGAAGTCTCCTTCATTAAAAGCCCTTGATCGGACTTTTTTATTGAAATAGTGGGCAACTTGTTGTCGTCTTGCTTTAGATATTGCTGCAGCTTGTTCTCGTCTTTCCTCGAGCATATCTAATGATAAATAGGGATATGACATTCTCATTTTTATCAGATGTTCCCCCCTAATGGTATCGAATATTTATGTTCGAAAAAGCTTTTAATTGGCGAAGGTAATAATTCCTGCCGTATTAAAATCAGAATTTCTTTGATTCTGTGAATCTTGAGTTAAAGCCCTCCGTTTAAAGAGGTCATTAATTTGGGTGCATCGGAGATTTATTTCTTACGAACCTTATAAGGCTCGTATATTTGGACCTCATGAGAGGTTCGTTTAAATTGAATCGAGAGAGGTTCGTATGTTTTGACCTCACGAGAGGTTCATTTTAAATGAGAGATTCGTATGTTTTAACCTCGTGAGAGGTTCATTTTAAATTGAACCAAGAGAGGTTCGTATGTTTTGACCTCGTGAGAGGTTCGTTTTAAATTGAACCAAGAGAGGTTCGTATGTTTTGACCTCATGATAGGTTCATTTTAAATAGAACCGAGAGAGGTTCGTATGTTTTGACCTTGGGAGAGGTTCGTTTTAAATTGAACCCAGAGAGGTTCATATATTTTGACCTTACGAGAGGTTCGTTTTAAATTGAACCAAGAGAGGTTCGTATGTTTTGACCTCGCGAGAGGTTCGTTTTAAATTAAACCAAGAGAGGTTCGTATGTTTTGACCTCGCGAGAGGTTCGTTTTAAATTGAACAGAGAGAGGTTCGTATAGTTTGACCTCACGAGAGGTGTTATGGGTGGACAATGAAAATGCAGAATTTAAAATTTTTCATTGCATGCAACATTTGCATCAACACATATCATTAACATGCCCATAGATCATATCACATGCACTCTTACATAGCTAATCATGCATAATAGACAACACATAGTTAACATGTCAACCAAAACAGAATATAGAAAGAGTTCTTACCAACTAAGAGATATAGTAACACTTACATACTCCTTAAGTTGGTAGCACACTCTAAATGCTTTGGTCAATGGCAATCCACAAGCTTGAGCTCCCCAAGTGTGAAGCCTCTAGCTTTTCCACAC
>CATIWO010452937.1:0-15360 GCA_949673435.1 Macaranga tanarius
AGAAGAAAAAGAATTTTCCAAGTTTCAATGTGGAAAGAGAACTGAATGATCCCACATTTGTAATTAGTATGTTGTTTAGGAATAAGGAAGAGTTCAAAATAGCATCTAAATAGTGGGAGCATTAAGCATAGTGATGTGTGTATAAATCCGCAAGTGCACAGATCCGTATTAAGTAGTAAATAAAGATATCGTCCCACAGAGATTGGAGATTGAGTATTGCAATACTAACTATGTTTGATTGTTTAGACAACGAAATAGAGTTAAGATTTCTTTAAGAACTAAAACCAAATCAACTTAAAGTAAAATGCAAATTCAAACAAATATTAAAAGCTAGGGTTCTTATTCTCAATTGGACCATTTGAAAGGTTTGATTAACCCATTAGGTCTATAGTAGTTCTAATTCATTTTGAAGGGGTCTTAGAAACTATAGATTTTCCTCTCAGATAAATCTATAATTAATTGGAGATTAATTAACACTAAGTTCACTGGCTCTCACCAACCTAATGCCTTTTAATACCAATTTTAATCACAACCTTAAATTAATATTAATCCACTTAATTGTCTCTCAACTAATCAAGCAATCAATAGGTCATTGCCTATTCCTGCAGAACCTATCTCTCGATTAAGCCCATAGGATTAATTCAATTCTAGGGTGATCAGTCCTAAGATGACATTAAGCATAATAACAACTAATGAATTAGATGTAGCAACCTAACAATAACCATAATTAGCACATGGTCAATTCAAAATAAGAACCCTAAAAAGGATTTAGCTACTCATGTTAAAGAGAAAAAAGAACAAACAAGAATTGAAAACCATTATGAACATAATACTATTAATTAAAAGTGAGATACAAGAAAAACACCCTTCTAAATGATATAAGGAAGCCTTTCTTTTTAACTTCAAGCCAAGTATCTCCTCTACTAAGCAAAATAAAATGAAAATGTATTCTGAAGAATAAAGAGAATGTGCATAACTGAGAACCAACCATTACATAAAAATGCAAACATAATATATCCACAAAAGTACATAATAATAGTGTATATAAGATGCATGCACATGGCATAAGGTGATGTGCAAAATATATACACATGTAAATATAACAATGTATTAAAGCAAAAAAAAAGTATATACATGGTAAAAGAAAACATATGTACATAGTGAACATAGCAAATAAGATAGTAAGTATTTAGAGCATGGAATGGTATGAAATGAAAAAGATAGCATGGCATATACATGCATGATCATGCCATAAGTGCTAGCAACATGTCATATCTAAGATGTAAAGTATGACAAATCATGTCATTAAAGGAACTTGAGGTAGGGATAGGTCATAGTATGAATACAACATAAAATATGATAAAACATGGTATATTATAGCAAATCATATCAAATCATACATGTATTATCCCAAACTAGCTTAAAACATGGCATACATGCATAAAAAATATAAATAATTATACATGTGACATAATGATCATGTAAGCATATAAAAGCAAGCATAAAATGACATAATTGGAAAAAAAGAAAAAGGAATAAATAATAAATAATAATAAAAAGGATATGGCTAATCTCTTCCTTCAACACTTCTCATTTATTTGTCTTTATTTTAGGGTATTTGGCCTTATATTAGAATTATTTGAGAAAGAATGTTTATTTGTAAAATAAAATAATGGTTTAAAATGAAAAAATAATGTAAAACATGAAAATAATTGAAGAGAAATAAAGGATTTAAAAGTAAAAGTAAATTTGTAAAGACTTGCGCAAAATGGTTGTTTTTTAAAAGAATTTAGCAACTTGAACATGTAGCTACCCTAATCTTATCATTGGAATGATCCTTTAAATCAATCACTTTTAGCATTAGGATTATATTTTATAACCTTAATGGAGTGACCTCATTCAATAAGAGATTGCTTCTTTATATTAAAGGTACTAAACTTACATAAGAAAATAGCTTTAAAAAGGAAAATTGCAAAAGAGTTTAAAAAGATAGCTTTTGAAAGGAATAATGATAAAAAGGTTTGAAAAGAATTTATTCTATAAAAGAATTTAAATGATCAAGAATTGTAAATAACATATTAACATAATCACAATAACAATATATAGTATGTATATAATATAGTATATAGGATATAGAATATAGTATATGATTAGCTTGGTAGAGTTAGTGATTAGCAACATAAATGAATAAGAAAATAAATTGCATAAAAATAAGAAAAAGAAAAGAGTAAGATATATTAAATGTTAGCACAAGTACCCAAGAATAATAGAAATTTTAGTAGATGTTAGTAATAAGCATAAAAGTAAAAGTAAAAAGTTAGCATATGCTAGTAGAAGTTAGTAAGCTAGCTTAAGAGATTGAGAGCTTGATCAATATACATAATATGTAAGAAATACAAAAATCCTAAATGCAATGCATGATACACACAACAAAATGATTCTGAGGTACATGTAAGGCATAAATGATGTATGATGCAATTCGGAATACATGCAAAATGATGCAAATTCGGAATACATACAAGTATGCAAGTGATGAAAGCCGGAGTGCATGCAATTGAATGAATGCTAAGCATATGGTAGTGATATGCATCATACATGTGATATACAATAAAGTAAGTGAAAATGCAATTTATGATGCATAAATGTAAGCAACAAAAGTAATTGATGCAAATACATTAGGTTAGTATCAATTAAGCATACATAATATAATCAAGTTTATTACTTTAAAATAAAACTTGAAATTAACATTTTAAAGCTATTGCTTTATTAAAAATAAAAAACTGAACTTTAAAAAATCAAAAATTAAATAAAAATCAAGATTTTAAAATAAAAATGGAAGTTTTAAAATAAAAACTAAAGCTTTGGAGCCAAGTTCAATCATCCTAGGCTCTATAAGTCACTATTTATTAAAACCATCAATGCATCTTAAGGTTTTAGTGACCCTAGAAGCCATCCTTGGAGTCGTTTTAAACTTAAAACATCAAAAAAAGGGGAAAGTGCTCTGAACGTCTGATTTGGGCAAAAGAATGGTTGGCCAGAAGTGATGAACAATCTTCCATCACCGTGAACAGAAGGCCGGCTGTTCATCACTGGACTCCAATTTTGCACTTTTGATTTAAATTTTTGAAAAATCAAGGCTTCACACATAAGACCAGAGATCTTAGTAGATGATTTAGGTGTTTTTAAAAGAGATTAGCCTAAAAAATGGCCTAGAAACTCATAAAGAATATGAGATTAAGATTGAAATTGAAAAAGGGGTTAATAAATAGGTTTGATTTGGTTTAGTGTTTTTGGATGATTTAGGTTCTAGAATAAGGAATAAGGTGAAGAAAAAGAGGATTTTTTTATAGTAGATTGAGGGTTTTTTTGTTGTAAAGAATGAGTATAGAATAAATTTAGGAGTAGAGAAATAGTTTATTTTTTGTATATTTTTAATATATTTTTGGTTTATGAGAGGATCTTTGATTTTTGGTGATAGATGCACACACTCCTAAAAACATTAAAAGGAGCCCCCTTTTGATACCTAAGACCATCTATTCATAGACAAATTGAGATTATGCTATTTAGGTAATAAAGAGTTTTATTACAAATCTAAAAATAAAATCAGAAGAAGAAGAAGAATAAAAAGAAAAATGATTAATCATAGTCGTCTGATCTTTATTTGCTGCTAAAAATTCATTGTTAGTGCCGTTAATTTTTTTTAAAATCTTATTATGCTTAGTGATGGGTTTGGGAGAAGGTTGAAGAGAGTGATGAAATTAGGAGAAATTAGGAAGAGAACAAAGAGAGGAAGAAGAACACTGTAAAAATGAAACAAAAAATAAAAAAAGAATAAGTACAAATAAGTATATTATAGTTTAAGTGTTTTACTATTAGGGGCTTGTGATTTTTTTGTAATACTTTCATACCTTGTGGTTTTATATTTATAGCATTTAAGTGACCAAATTTATTACAACTCATAATTTCTCTCTGCTCAAGCATTCAAAAATTAAAATTTTAATACAATTTGACAGAGGAGGATAAAATAAGTCTATCCATGGTAGTTTTGAGTGTTAATAATAATATAAATAAAAGAAAAATTAAAAATGCTTTTTTCATATTTTTATTTAAAAATAGATTCTAAACATTTTGGACTATGGCACTGTTGCTAAATTCATGTTAAAATTATCAAAATTTAATTAAAATTAAAAATTAAATTTTTTGGATGCTTGAAATAAAAGAAATTACAAGTGCTATATATTAATTTAAAATCATAAAGTAATGAAATGTCACAAAAAAGAACCTTATGATCCCGATTACTAAGATATTTATATTTATACTT
Organism: Macaranga tanarius; assembly: GCA_949673435.1. Classification (NCBI taxonomy): domain Eukaryota; kingdom Viridiplantae; phylum Streptophyta; class Magnoliopsida; order Malpighiales; family Euphorbiaceae; genus Macaranga; species Macaranga tanarius. The sequence continues at coordinate 4,322 of CATIWO010452937.1, forward strand.
ATCATTTAAGGAAAAGATATATATGAAAAGATGTTACAATATTTTTAAAATTTTTATTTAACTTCAGTTATTTCTGAAATTTTATATAATAATACATGCATGACAAAAGGTATGCCGAAAAAATTTGCAAGCTAACATAATTTATTTTTAAAAAAAGTCGAATCCATTAAATTTAATATCACAAATAAATTTGAATCTATAAATTAAATGATTATAGGCAGAATCTGGATAATAATTTGTAATTCATATAAAAAAAAGAAGAATGATAATTTGCAAAAAAAAAAAAAAGGCAGTGGCAAATAAACAGAATTTACTAACTTTTTTTTTAATCAACTAGAGAGAGAAGGGGGGGATAGGGAACCCCTCATTACAAGGTGCTCAGGATTGGCCAGAATTTACTAATTTTTTTAGTGTAAACAAGCAAGGCAAAGCCCAGGAACCAACAAAAAATTATCCTTTATCAATAAATAAAAGACTAATTAACTCCGGACTAGGATAATGAACCAGCGAAACACCCAAGGGAACTACTAATGCTTGATTAGCTAACCAATCCGCACAACTGTTTGCTTCACGAAAGATATGCTGGCACTGTACCACCCAACTTTGATGCATGACAGATTCAATCTTATTAACAAGGGACTTATAGTTACCAAAAAGAACAGAATCACCCTTAAAAGCTGAAATAGCTAGCTGCGAATCCAATTCCAGAATTACCCTCCTATAACCTGCATTCCAAGCCGTATGAAACCCTTCTAGTATAGCCCATAGCTCAGCCTCCAGAGAAGTACAGGCCCTGATGTTGTACAAGAAACCAAGCAGCCAGTTACCATGACTGTCTCTGATTAGCCCACCAGCCAAAGTTAAGTAGTACAGCCCCTTACACATAGCGTCCGTGTTTAACTTAATCCACCACTAGGCTGGAGGCTGCCACTTAATCAATGAAACCCTTCTATGATTATATCCCATGGATTCAGTAAGCAAAAACTCATTACTTTTGTAAATATCTTCACACTTCCGATGAATAATACAAATTCGGTCAGCCTCCATAACATATTTGTCTTCAAAGTAAAATTGGTTTCTCCATTGCCACAACAACCAAGCAGTGATGCCAAAAATTAAACTCCAATCAAAACCCATTTGCATGACCTCCTTCTTCATTATATTCATCTGAAACCAGTCTCTAAACCCCAACGAGAAGAATTGACCCAGCCAACAAGAAGGAAGTAACCTGAGCCACACTAGTTTTGCAAACTAGCAATCCCTAATAGCATGAACCACTGACTCTTCCTCCATACCATAACGAAGACACATAGGCAAAGCACAAGCTCTCCTCTGCCAGCACAATAACTTTGTAGGGATCCTCTCATGAAGAAGAAGCTATAAAAACATCCTAATCCTCTACGAACCCTTCTATTTCCAAACTTTTTACCACTTAAGATGCAAAGGAGCCACATTAATTTCCTTAATATGATCATAAGCTGACCTGGAACTAAACTGGCCATTCTTTAAACATCTCCATCCAATCCCATCCGGCCCTCTACCGCAAGCTGGAGGAACAGTGGCTGCAATGCGACAGCAAATATGGGAAGGCAACAAATGTTGAAAAGCATCCCAATTACAACCCCCTGAAGCTGTAATATAGGATGAGAGATTTCAAAACTTAACTTCATTTGGCACTTCCTTAACAGTGATAGAGGCTAAAATATTGCACCCCTCAATCCATTGATCTTCCCAAAAATGAATAAGCTGCCTATCCCCTATATTCTAAGACACACCACTCAGAATCATATCCCATATGGAATAAATACCTTTCCATATGTTGGAGCTACCACTATGCCTTATAATGTAATTAGGAAACTCCTCATTCTTAATATACTTGATACGAAGAACTTGCACCCACAAAGCCTGAGGTTTAGTTAACAATCCCCACCCCAACTTCATAAGGAGAACTCGATTCATATCTGCATCCATTCTAAGCCCAAGCCCACCTTCTTCCTTGGGTTTACAAATATTCTCCTAACTAACTAAATTCAGCTTCCTTTTAGAATCATCAGAGCCCCAAACAAAATCCCTAACCAGCTTGTCAATTTCCTAACAAGTGAACGACGGGAATTTCACAGACAATATAGGGTATATAGGAATAGATTACAGAATCAAAGTTGCTAAGGTAACACGCCCTGCAAGAGAAAGGGTGTTCGGTTTTCAGCCTGAAAGCTTACTTTTAACCCTATTAACCATAGACTTATATGTTTTCCTATCAATTCTCTCATGAATAATATTGGTTCCAAAATACTTCCTTAAGTTATTCGTCTTAGAAAAGCCAAGAAAATCACATATGGCCATACTTTCATCCTTTGGCATCCTTTTGGAGAAAAAGATGTTAGTCTTTGCCTTATTCACTTTTTGCCCCGAAACTATGCAAAACTGATCTAGGCATCGTTGAACGACCTTTGCCTGGTCCAATAGATCATTGGCAAAGAACAGGTGTGATAAGTATGGCCTGTTTCCAATTAACTGAATAGGTTTCCACTCCCCCGAAGTAACAGATGTCTGAATGAGGTGAGAAAGCCTTTCCATACACATGATAAATAGGTAAGGAGAAATGGAATCACCTTGGTGAACCTCTCTTGTGGGTGTAAAGGCCTTTGTCATTTCACCATTCCAGACTAGCCTCATAGACGATGTGGACACATATGTCATAATTCTATTTTTCAAAATGGTCGGGATTCTACACTTCTCCAAAGTCTCATTAATGAAGCCCCATTTAAGCCTATCATAAGCTTTTTCTAAATTAACCTTGACAAGCATGATCCCCTTCTTTTGACTCCATTTCTTCATCGAATGAACCACTTCCTAAACAATAACAATATTATCCGTAATCTGACGCCCAGGAATAAAGCTACTTTATGTCTGACCTATTGACCCCTCTATGCACGGTCTCATTCGATTCACAAAAATCTTTATAATCACCTTATAAGCCACATTGCAAAGGCTTATTAGCCTCAACTGAGAAGGATCCATAAGGTTTGTAACTTTTAGAATTGATACGATAAGAGTTTCATTTAACGTAACATTTAACTTACTAGATGTGAAAAAATCCTTCACCATCTCGAAGAGAGAATCCCCAACAAACTTCCATTGGCTTTAGAAAAAGATTATCTAAAGCCCATCTGGCCCAGGAGCATTATATGATCCCATACAGGCAACAACTTTGTAAACTTTTTCTTTGGTAACCACCTTACTCAATTCGGCTAACATTTCATAAGGCACTTAAGGAAATAGATTGGGCCATGAGCTCTCTAGACCCTCCCCATTCTCATCCATGTATAATTTCTTAAAGAAAGTTACAACCATATTCTTCAACTCATCCTCATCAGAAACCCACCTACCAACCTCATCTTTCAACATCATAATTTTATTTCTCCTTCTTTTAATGATAGTGCATGCATGAAAATACTTAGTGATCTGATCTCCCAATTGTAACCACCTTTGACGAGATTTTTAATACCATATAGCCTCCTTTTGTAATAGAGTTTGCTCATAATCATCCAAAAGAACCCGTCTCAAAGCTTAATAGTTGGCAGACTATCGGTGCTCAAGAATTTTATCAATACCTTGAAGGCGAGCTAAAAGTTTTTTCTGATGAAAAAATATGTTGCCAAAAACCTCCTTGTTCCAAAATTTCACCTTATCAACAAATTTAGTAGCAGCTGCTTCAAATTGCTTTTTCTTATTCCAGTTCGATTGAACAAATTCCTAGAAATTACTATGGGTAAGCCAAGCAGCTTGAAATCTGAACGGCCTTTGATTCGGCTTAGTAGGAACATTACCCTGCAAAACCAACAGAATAGGGCGATGATCAGACTTAACTCTAGGGAGATGTTTAACCACAACTTCTAGAAATGAGGTTCTCCATGATAAAGGTGCTATAACCCGATTAAACCTCTCTTTAACTCCACTTCATTCCCAAGTAAACTTCGGACCAATAAATCCTAAGTCAACTAGTTAGCAAACATCCATACACTATTTAAGCTCTTTGCATTTAGCTAAGGATGATTGCACCCCACGTATCTTCTCATCAAGGTTGAGGTAAGTGTTAAAATCATCCAACAGCACCCAAGGATCCACCATTATATCATGCAGATTATGGATAGCTCTCTAGAGGCTTGCCCAAAGTGATCCAACAGGGCTCCCATAAATAGCAGTACAATACGAGAATTTACCGTGATGCTTCCATTCAAAGTGTACAAATTGCTTATGAGCCCTAATAATTATGAGACACACTTGGTGTTCATCCCACAGAATCCAAATGCCACCAGAGAACCCGCGAGCCTCTTCCCTATAAGACTTAGAGAAACCCATCTACTTTACCACATTATCAGCTTTATAGCCACTAATCCTTGACTCCACTATAATATAAATCAACGGAGTATGAGCTTTCACCAACTCACGAAAGGCATAAATAAACCTCTTGTTGCTAGCTCCTTGGCAATTCCAAGCCAAAATGGACATAGACATAGACATAAAAAAATTAAAAAAAGAAATAAATCCAGCAAGCTCAAGGAGAATACACAACTATGTCACAATTAATCCTATCTCCCAAAAGAGAGTCCTAACCCATCCCTTCAGAGACATGAGAATCCTCAATATCCTTTCTAGGCTTGTGGTAAAGAGCTTTATCCCTAACTGCTAGTTTAGTTTTATTCGATGAAACTATGATTCTATGTCTCTTCCTTGAAATATCAGGTGGTTTCTTGGCTGTAAACTTCACCATAGTGTCCATATTATTATTACTAGTACCATGGGCTCAAAATTTGACCCCCAAACCTCTTTAAGGCCATCATAATTCCCAACATCCATCTGGGCCTTAAGTTCCAACCCATTCTTAACTTGACCCACAATATAAGAATTCCTATTTATATTAACCATCTCAGGCAAGGTTCTAGCACTCTTAAAAATTGATTTCATGTTGACCTACTCCTTACCTTTGGGATCTTTCCCAATATCTCTACCTACCTTACCCTTACCCTTCTCCATGATTTGGGTAGTTGCCAAAGCATCCTCTTCCTGATTATTATGAGATTCTTTAATAATGCTATCATCTTCCTCAATTAGTGCTGTGAATATAGACCCCAACCCTTCCTTATTTGGTGACTCATTTTTAGAAACTTTCTGATTCCGATTTGCCACGGTATTTGTTACCTTTTTTAACTGCCGTTGCTGTCTCTGGGCGTGAATCCATGGTTTATACTTACAGTCGGCTATGGCTGCCCCATCTAGCATCTCAGAATGATCAATATTCCTTTCTTGCATCATTAGATTCACTTCAGAGCCTACATAAGGCTGTGGGTTACAAGTCTTAGCTGGACAGATGATCGTACTATGACCGATTCTACCATAAGTGAAGTAAACCTGGGGTAAACCTTCATATTCGACTCATTGACAATGCCCATCTAAATCAAAGCTAGATACTAGAGGGTTAGACAGGTCTAATTCCACTGCTACCCTAGCAAATTTACCCCTCGTTGCTAGTTGAGTATTCATGTCAACTTTGACAGTATTCCCTACCACATTCCCAATACCCTGTAATACCTGCTCATGGTAACATTGCACTGGCATTCCTCGAAATCTGACCCACGCTACCACTATCTTGACTTCTACGTTCGAGGAAATAAAACTAGGAGTCCAACGCTTAACTGTTATGTAGTGCCCTAACACTGTCCAAGGCCCTTCCATTAATGCAGTTCCATATCATCCTGCAAAGCTAGTTTGATAAGGAAAAAACCCCTATCAAGATCAATAACCTTAAAGTATCCACGCGGTTGCCATAAGGATTTAATCCTTGAACACAACAGACTATAACTAATTAGTCGATCTAACAACTTAACTACAACTGAGTTCTCTCATGGTTTCTTGATATCATCCTTCAAATGTTCCGAGAAAACAACAAAGGGTCCAGAGGGCTCATGTGAGTTTGTAATATCCCCTTCACGGATCTCCAATTATGAGGATCCATCCACATTCATATCACCATCTCTAATTAACGTCTCCTTATAGGAGAATGAATACACGCCATTATCATTACTCAGAGGGGGAGCCGGATGCTCAATCATATTGTCATCATCCCCCTTTTGCTTAGAGGGGACCACCATTGAAGAAAACTGAGATTTTTAGAGTAAGAAACTTACTACCATATGTTTAGAATTTACTAACTTTAATAGTGTGAATGACACATAATATCAAAATTACTATCTATGACAAATGACAATTAAATCATGGCAATGCAAACGATAGCTTAAGACAAATTACATTAAGTCATACCATATTCAAATTAATTATCATGGCACATGTCTAGCAGTATGTTGACTACAGACATTCAACTATGAAAAATGTCAAAAATAAAATAATTATAATCATATGACATTTTATAAAATGAATCTATTCAACATAATATCGATGACAAATAAAACAAGACAAAACAAAAACAATATTTTAAATAATTTAATGACAATAAAAATATTGGCAATTATTTTAAAACAAACATATTTTGAAATCCATTAATCAGAAGGCAAATAAAGGTTAAAAGCTAAAGAATGAAAAAATTGAAAATAAACCACCTATAGATCTCCACTAATTGATTGAGAGTGCATGAGTGATGTCCTTACAAAAAAAGGGTTATTTACAAGAAAATGGTTATTTACAAAAAAAAAAAAATCATATTATTTAGCACTTTTTGCAATTTAATTATATTCTTTTAATTTTGAGAATTTTATGTTCATATATGCATATAAATTTTTATTTTTACAAATACATAATGTCAGGTCTGTACCCGAATAATTAATATTATTTTTGGATAGGACTGAATTGTACAGAAAATAAGTTTAAATAAAGGACTTAATTGAAACAAAGGAATTTTGAGAACTAAATATTTAAAATGGCATCAACCGATATTTTTTTTAAAAAAAGTTGGGCCACGTGTTGGCCCAGGGGAGGGAAGGAGAGTGACTCATGCACAAATTGCATAAGTATATTAGAATTGCTAAGTTTTGGTACAAGCTTTGGTACCAAACTTAGCAGAGAAAAAAAAAAGGAGCAGTAGTCGGAGGAAGCAGAAAAAAAAGGAATCCCAATTCGTGAGTGGATATTTATTTTACTTCTTTATTTATTTATTTGTTTATTTCATTATAGAATTTGTTATTTATTTTTCTAAATTGTTTATTTATTTATTTATTTTGATGCATTTAATTTTTATTGCAATTAAAAAAAATTTTGATGAAGAACAATTTTATTTTATTGATTGACTTGAATCAGGTGAATTTTTTTTTTAATTTCCTAATCCTGTTGATCTTAAAATTTATTATTATCATCATTTAATTTAATGGGAATTTACCTTTGAAATATTCTTGATATTTGCTGTGATTAGTGCTACCTATAGAAATTGATAAAATACAAATAAAATATAGAGTATTGATTGATAAATAAATAAATAAATAAATATATATATATATATATATATATATATATATATATATATATATATATATATATATATATTGAAAATGTGATTATTTAGGAGCATATGTACACTAAAAAAAAAAGGTTGCAGTAAGACCGTACCCGGAGTATGGCAGGATTCGGTGAGATATAAGACTACGGCCGAAATACAGCAGGTCATGTAAAATTACTATTCTCTATATCTAGAATACAGAGTTATGAGATTTATGATTATTTTCCTTGGGACAGCGCTCGAGATTGTAAAAGCCTTTGGGGTTGATCCAAGTGGTTTTATTATATCGGTATCATACCTGATTTGAACCTTCAATGTGGTGATTGGTACCCACCACATTAATAGCAACCTAATTGTATATAAACTAATCTGTCGAGTATTTTGATGTGGTTAATTGAAATATTCTATTAGAGTATTAACTCTTGACTGATATATATAAGCATGTTTGATTACCAAAAAGGAAGTAACTGATTATGTTGTTGAATACTTTGTTTGTTTATTTCATTTTATCAAAACATAATTTAATAAAAGTTGACATATTATTTTCTTTATTATGATATTTTCACTTTGAGATTTACGTATATACTTTCGGGAGTTTAGCCTGCTCACTGGGTATTTTCTGCGGAAATACTCACTACACCCTTTTAAAATTCTTTTCTTCCAGCCTAGCCATTTCTGAATATAGTATATAGTGTACATACGGCTATCCGCTGGGTGGCACAGACCCTAGATGTTCACGGCAATGAGATCGAGATACTCTATCATATACGCCATGATCCTGATGCAGACTTATCCTTTCGGATTTTGATAAATCCCATCGTGGTGGAATATAGTACACATACCCAGAGGATTAACTTTTCTAACGGCTGCCTTATGATCATCACATTCAATCATATGACCTAGTCGGGCGTCCGAGTCTCGCTGATTTAGATATAACTGCTGACCGATGTTATTGACTAATCTCTTTTTACCTGATGAGGGTTGAGTATTAGGATGATAGCTACTATTTTGAGTGTGTATATGTATGGGTAGATCATCCTAGGGATAGTTAGGCTACCACTCTTCAGGGCTTGTAGGGCTATTATGATATTTTAGTGTATTATTTATATATCTCTATGATAGCCCTTTTCCTATGTTTCCCCTCACTGTTGAACAATATTTATGTATATTATTGTGTTTATATATACATAACCTTTTTTCCTGATAAGTTTGTGGTTCTTGCCATCTATTATTTGTAATGACTGGTAGTTGGTATGCTTATATAGCTATCGACATTGTATGCTTTGAATGGTTAGCATGTAAGCCAATAACCCCATGAATATATTTGGACTGGCTAAAGTGATATTATATTAGAAGTGCCGCTTCTCCACGCTGTCACTCCATATAGGATAGACTATATGTTGGATCTGTCTGACGTAAGTGCTGGTAGGGAGAGATGTCATAATTTTTAGTATCAGAGATGGGTTTAAAAGTTTATATTAAGGAAATAGGACTATTGATAATTCTGAAAGCCCAGGCTATAAAATTTAGATTAGGAAAGAATCTATGTAATGAATGAATGATGATTAGGAATGTAATATTGGATGATGTGAGTTACAAAAATGCATTAATTTTGAATTATAGGAAGTTAAGAGATGGTAAGAACTAGGGAAGGTGGTTTAGGTGCTCGAGGTAGACCAAGAGGCTGAGGTGCCCAAATGTGTGGAATGGATTTAATAGAGTGGGTAGAGAATGTGAATAGAGGTAGAAACTTACCACAGGACAAGTCCCTATCAGAAGCCTCTTTTGGCAATGAAGAGAGCCATAGGCATGAATCCAGTACGGGATGTGAGTAGGGTTGCTCAATGCTAAGTGCAACAATGTTGAACTTCAATATACCAAAGTGAGCACGCAATGGTCAACCACCGCCGATGTAACATCCGTGTCCCAGAACCGGATTACTGTTCATTAATGATAATTAAGAATATATTTAATTTAGTTAATTGATGATGATTAGAGTTAATTGTCAATTGTTTGAATGAATGATTAAGAGATTAATTATTTTGTATTAAGTTGATATTGAATAGATGGTTATCATGTGGTATTAAATCAAGTTGCTAAGAGTATATATATATATATATATATATATATATATATATATATATATATATATATATATGATGTAAAGAATTATGAGAATGAATTATTATGTAAAGGATGAAATTGAAAAGGAAAGAGAGGACTAAAATGTAACTTAGGGAAGTAATTAGAGTTGAGAAAGAAGAAAGAAAAGAAGAAGGACCAAAGGAAGAAGAAGGGGAGTTGTTGGAGATGAGCAGTGCAAAGTATGGTGATGGTGAGGAAGAGAAGAAAAGAAGAAAGAAGAGGAAGGAGGAGATGACAAAGGCAAAACAAAGGAGAGAAAAAGGAGAAAACAAGTGCTCTGAACAAAGAAGGATTCAAATTCAGCAAGGAGAAACCGATTTCGGCTGGAGAAATCAGTGAGTGGTGGTTTTTGGTTTGAAATTTATGTATTTTGTGTTTGAAGCATTTTATTTTAAATATGGGTATTTTGATGTATATTTTCATAGATCTAGGTTAGATCTTGATGTTTTTGAGTTACTATTGAGTATGTCTTTAACTTAAAACTGTTGTGTGAACTTCTGGCATGCCTAAATTCATGTTAAAATGGATTTTTGGTCAATTTTTCTGCTGCTGCTATCGAACCCGGAGGTGCAGTGGCGACGCCTCTTCGGTGAGGCGATGTCTCTTCACCCTAGAGGCGACATCACTCGAAAGGAGACGCGACGTCTTTTTGACTCGAGTAGAGTTGACGCCACTCTAATTGGCGATGCCTCTATAGCTTCAGGCGACGTCTCTTAGCTGGATGGGTGGCGTCTCTTCATTTGAGGGGTGACGTCTCTGTGCAGAGGAGGTACCTCTGTACCCTGTAATGCACCGTACTTCGATTTTTTTTGGTCTAACTATAGTATAATCGTTAACCGATCAATTGCATAACATATCAAAACATTAGAGACATTAGAAAACGAGTTTAGTCTTTGAAAATCAATAATTTCTATAATTATTGATTAAATGATATTAATGATATAAAAATACTTTAATTACCTTATGTTAAGAAGTCTCAAATAGAGAGACTAAATTTCTATGAATAATTGATTAAGAATATCCCAACTGGCAGCGTATGCCTTTGCTAAGATAATAATAAATGCCCAGTAATTGAAATGTGAACAACAATATATATATAAGAGTATATATGTATATGTATATGGGATGAGTTGGGAATGATGAGCTGGCCACTCGATTGATAACTGTCTTTGGGACAGTGCAGGGATCCAGAGGTGCCTTTGGGGCGGATCCTTGTAGTTTATATGTATGCATACGATGAAAATGAAAATAAAAATGTGAATTGGCTAGTGTGAGCCATGGAAAGAAAGTGAAATGATATGTGAGAATGAGAGATGTTGTATATTGTTATCTTCCTTCGGGGAAAAGGGTTGAGAAGTATCTATTGCGAGGTAATGATCTGAGTATC
>CATIWO010452991.1:0-10798 GCA_949673435.1 Macaranga tanarius
CATATCTCACATTATATTTCATCTTGAATAGACTTTCTCTAACTTAAGCATCGGAGAACCTACGGATCAGAGATCCTAGGCTCATCCAAGGTGTTCTTTTGTGCTTGTAGGTTTGAAGGAAGTCGGCATTCATCAATAACCTATGATGATTGCTTTCAAGTTCTAGACTTTAAAGGAAGTATTATATTATATTATTTATTTGTTCATTTACATATTCATTTATGTGTATATTATCTTTTAATCAGGTATGTTTAATTTGGTTTACAAAGTATATTTAGTTTTAATAAATAGATAAATCTAATACTAAAAATCTTCACAGTATTTATGTTCTATCAATTACAAACTCAAAAACAATCACGTTCCAAGTATCTTGCACTAAGTTTGAGGTGTTTGTTTCCTAGCAAAATTCAGCATCAAGTGAACTCAATATATAAATCAAACTATACAACAACAAACGTAGAAACTTGCTAGAAATCAACACCAATTTATCAAGTTTCAAAAATTAACTCTACAATTTTCCTTAACAAAAAATAAGTAGGCGTTCCAAAGAAAGTTCATTTATCAATTCAATAATAACAAGTGATAAACACTAATTTGTCAAGTTTCAAAACTTAATTCTATATTGATAAGATTCAAATCATACTTTTAAGACTTTCTAGCAACAAATGAGTGAGTAATTTCAAGAAAATTCAAATATTAAAACAAGAAAGAAAAGAGATAGAATCCAATAAGTTTGGAAGCTCATCTAACCTACTTGATATTAGGAACAAATCTCAATTGAAGAATTAATAGAATTAATAGCAAAAGCAACAAATTTCACGAATAATAACAGGGCTCAATTCTCATCAAGTAAAAAGTATCATGTCAAGAAGCTTTTAGAATTCATACAAGAGAGAGAGAGAAAGAGAAGGTCAAAAACTAAATTAAGGAAGAAAATGAATCGAGTCCACTCACAAATTCCTGCTTGAACTCCCAAATAATAGCTCTTAAATTCTAAAATTTCCTTCCTTCTCTAGTTTGTAAATTTTAAATTTTGATTTCCCTTTAACACTTACAACTCCTAATTCTTTAATCTTGTAAAAACTTCCTTAATTAATCACTTCTAATCTTTCAAGATTACTGAAATCCTTTTTATTTATTATTCTACATGTGTGTTTTACATTATTTGGAAAAGAAACAACAACTGAAGCTTCACATCCTAGCTAAATCATGCTTAATTTCATATGCTATTGACACATCACTATTTCCTCTCATTTCTTTCATTCAAGTCCTCAAGTTCCTTGCCTATTACTCAGTTAATCCTCCCTTTTATTTCTTTTATCCAGTATTTCCTTTTTGATTCAATTTACTCCTTATTTGATTCTCATTTTAATTTATTATCTTAATTCCATTAAATTTCTTTTTTTTTACTTGCACTCTTTATTAATCACCAATATTCACGGACATGGATGTGATAATCCAAAACTCTTCATAGTCTATCATCTTCATTTTAAAAGGCTTTAGAGATTCAATTAATAAGTATTTTAAGAGTTTTTGTTGATATGAGCTAAGGTTTATAAGTTGCCATTTTCGAGTTTCATATCCTAGTTTTCCAGTATCAGTGTTTTGATTATATCTTAAGCTAGAAAACTCTAAATTGGTTTTTATTTAATGATATGAAAAATTTCAATAGTCTTCTAAAAGGTTGTCACCTTGAGCTAGAGCTAATTCAATCCTTGCAATTATTCTAATAAGAGCAAACATTTCCTTGCCCATGCAATCAGGACTTTTGAGTTGGCTATGTTCAGCTGCTTATAACTCCCTTTTTGGTTATCTAATTTAGATGAAATATTTACAGCATGTACTACACATATATTATTGATACTCAAATTTTATTAGTCCTCCAAAATAGTCTGATGATGAAAGTATTTCATTAGAGAATGCATGAAAATTATGATTAGAGCCTCAAAGACGTGCTTTGACTGCCCAAAACCCCAAAACCAAACCCTTTTTCATCCCTAAACCAATAAAGTCCTAAACTTTAAAACCAGTTTGACCCCAAAAACTCTAAAAATAACCTAAAATCCCAGAAAAGACCATGAGAAAGCCATAGGACAATGTGGGGGCCTGAGTGCATATTCATGGGCATGTGCCCATGGATTTTCAATCCATGGGTGCATGCCTATTAAGTGTGGATGCATGCCTACCATTTTCATGGGCACACAACCATGATTTATGGGCATGTGCCCATGAAATCATGGGCACATGCCCATGAGTGTCCTGGGGGGTCTATAAATTCAGACCCTCATACACTTTAATAAAGGTCTTTTTTAGCAAAATCTATCAAAACTCTGCTAAACTAAAGGCGCAGGACACTCATTTGGACAAACACTCATATTATTTCCTTTTGTTAGGTTATTTTTTAAACCTAAATGATCCAAACCTAGCCTTCATCTCTTTCAAAGCACGTTTCGAGAGGTATATAATTACATATTCATGCCATTTCTTATTCCTATCGCGATGATAACCTAAATATCATAACTTTGAGACTCTACGAGTCTTTTTCTCTATAAAAGGCTTAGCCAAACTATCTGACGACCCCAAAATGTATTATGCATATTTATTTTTTCGTATTTTGCATTCTCTTCTTCTACCCCTTTCTTCCTTGTGGTTGTGATTTTGATTTTATATTGAGAAGAAATTTATTATAAAAATCTGTGATTGATGGGAAAGAAGCGGGTTAATGTCCGAAAGTGTTTGACATGCATCTGCATCTTTATTTACTTTTTATGCATTTCTTTACATTTTGAGTGATTTGGGTGAAACTCACATATGTAAAGCCCATAAAGTTTTCATCTTTAGCATCAAAATTACATTTTCTTCATCATTTTCCTTAAAAAGTCCCTTTTGAATTTAAAGTTTGCATTTTCATCTTTTTTGATATAATAATCACATTTTTCAGACAAAATTTACATTTTTGCATAAAGTTCACATTTTTATTTTAAAGCTTGTATCTTTTAGCACGTTCCTTACATTTTAATTATGTTTCATTCATAAAATTATATTTTTGTGCTAAACTCATAATTTTATTTTAAAATTACATTTTTCATTGCATTCCATGCCTTTTATCATTTTAGCATTGAAGCATTTTAATAAGTTTTAGTCATAAAGTTTACTTTTATTCATTTTTTTTGCACTAAAATTGAGTTTTGACATCCAACACATATTTTTACTTATAAAAATTGCATTTTTTATGAGTACTATATTTTATGGGAAATACACCAAAATCATTCAAATCGGGGTCATAATGAATCCACTCTTTTATTTCGCATTTCTAATTATCTGTGCTAGTTTAATATCTTATTTTGCTAAAAATGCTTGTTGTGGATCAATGTTTATTTCCTTTTTATGAATAAATTTTCTATAAGGGAATTAATGTTATGCATGGTTAAATTAGGATTAGATTTCCTTTTATGTACCTTTAATTTTCTTTTTATTTTTGATGTATTTATTAGGATTTGATTAAAGTGATGTATCTTTAATCCCTTTCCTATTTTATTGTTACTATTTTGTGGTGAATGGTTATACTATGGATGTATTTATGCTTATACATATGTTGTGGATGTGAATGTATGATGTGGATATTGCATTTACTTGACATCATAAATCTGAAACTAGGGTGATGCGACAAATATAATGCGTCTTGCATAACGAGAAATAAGTAAGTAGAAACCTCTTCCCGAACTCATAATCTCTAATATGGGAAGTGGATTTTGTATAGCTTGGAGTTTATTTTTCAAATTTCTCATGTGAGTAGGTGGCAACTCTAAAAAAAAAGCATAAACTTCCTCCCCGATGTTAACCCATCACAAAAATCACTCCAATCCGCCTTCTACCAATCACTGTTAGCGACTCCACTAAGAACTACCTAGAGCAGTGACAGTTTCAAAACTAGTTGTTTCTCATTATACTTATTTACTATATTTCACAATAACATATTGCATTTGTACAACACTTTATGTACTAGCACCTTTGGTCCTAAATAGCCGATGGTATTGGACTATGATATCCTTTGATTCCACTCGAGTCCTAGGGTGATTAGTCTAGTATCATCACCTTTAGCCTTTACTTGATTCAAGAGAGCTGTTTGGGCCATCTGACCAAATTTCGTACCCAAGTCCATATTGAAGGGTGGTTTCTCTCGAGTAGGTAAAAGATACCAAGCCTACCTGACCAGGGCCTGTAACCAAAGTCTATAAAAGGGGGTAACTCACTAAAGAAAACCTTAACCTTTCACCCTGACTCAGCCCATAAAAATAAATTAGTAGTAACTTCTCCTAGGGTCCCACCTAGCTCTTGCATGTAAAATCGAACCAAAACTCTATCTATTTATTTAGAGAATCTCGAATGACTGTGCATCCTCTGTTGTGGTCATTATTTTACTTTAAAGTTGTTAGGACTATGTGAAATGTGCGTGATACTAGGTATCCACTGCTATGCTTATGAACCTTGCATGCTTATGTATGTGAGGAATGCAAAAATTGTGCATGACCAGGTACTGCTGTGTTGCTTACATGAACCTGACATGTCTATTGTACTATAATGACAACACTAGAGAGTGCTCGTCATTTGTTACTTTTCCAACAAGGGAGCAAGGATGAGGTTTTTCATTTGGATGGTTTGGTCTATTTTGAAAGCAATAAATGACTTGCTTTTGTTTAAAACTATGAATAATTTGTTATAAGCATAGTATGCCATCTAAAAATATGCACATGAGCACCTGCTGTGATAATTGCAAAACCTTATTAACCCAGGCTATGAAACTTGACATATGATTCAACCCCATTTTACTATCTAGTGGACTATTCATTACTAGGATTATACAGCCCAATCATGCACTCATTTGTATTGATACATTGGCTCTATTTTGCTCATACGAATATCACACGACCGTTTCAGAGTAAGCATGCTTTAACTGTAAAGCATCGTCAACTTTTTTTCCCAGAATAGATTAACATCGCCAAAACTTGAGTGTCTGTCTAAAGTCCCTATTGATTTAGGATTTAACCCACCTAGGGTAGAACCTATACCTTCATAGAGAAATAAGGTTGGAAGGGAGCATTTACATGTGTTTGGTTTGCTCGTTTTATAGGTTTTCACTAAACCTATTATTACTCTACTTAACAGATTTCTCTTTTGTCTCGTTTTCACTTTTCCTTTCATGCATACATGCACATATATAGATATTCACTACTAACCCTATTTTTTTGTAACCATGATTGCATTATTAGTTCACTTGCCTAACCACACTATGCATACATGCTAACCTTATTGTCTTGCAACTTATAACATCATCTGCATGCATTGCATTCCTTCTTTAGTCCAAACACAAAATCTTGTGGAGAAACATAGCTCCAAGAAAGTCACATAAGCAAAAGATAGCCCAAATAATCAGCTATAGCCCAAGTATAGAAATAGGAAATGGGAACTAGAAATAGTTAAGGATTTAAATATCGATATCATATAGCATATCAAGGTTTTAAAATTATGGATATATCCATACCGAAAACAATTTCCATATCATTTTTTAAAGTTTTATGGAAATTTATATTAAATTTTGGAAATTTTTTGTAATTTATTTAGAAATACTATGTAACACTAAAATAAATCTAAATTAAGCATATTATCATCATAAAATGTCACCAATTTATTAATTATGTATTGTATAAAGAATTAATGATGAAAGGGTATTATTTAGAAAAGAAATTAAAATAAGTAAAAATAAGTCTAATAATTTTTTATGAACATTTATTTTATTAATATAACGAGGGAAAAAATCAATTTGTATAAAGTATACAAATTGATGAAAAAACTCTACCTAATTAAAAAGTTAAATTTATACATAATTATTTAAAATATATAATAAAAACATCCATATTGTCCTAAATAATAATAAATACATGATACAATTTTCAACACCACATTGAATTTCTATGTGGTTCAACTCCACTTGTTAAAGTTGGACGATAATAATTAGTTAGCCATTCATAATAAGCATCCCAACTCATGTCTTCCTGATAATGTGTAATATAATGTTCAACGTGCATCTTATATTCAAGCTAACTAACATCTTCAAGTCATCTGTATTCTAACAGAAGATAATGAAAAGCTCGAGGTAGGGTGTCACCGGAGTGAACCCCCTCTCTTCTTTCCTATAATCTTGCCTTTAAACTCGTTTTGGTAAGATTCTATACTCGGTTTTAATTGATCTAATCGAACTACTTGGATCCTGTGAAGATTTTGGGTGTTTAATTTTTGTTTTCCACTGCGTGACTGATCCCGAAACCCAACATTACTTTCTTACTGAGACACTAGCCTTTACTGCCACTATCATTAAATCCCTAGTCATTCAACTGATGATTGTATGACCCTTAAAAATCACATCCAAGATCTTATTAACTTAAGAAAGATTGAAGATCCTAAGAAGAGACCAAATATAAAGGCCAATCCACTCCCAAACTATATAAATACACTACCTTCACCTAGAACCAACACTATCTCATTTGGGTTGCCTAAAGGACTTATGGAGAGGTCCATTATTAAGATTTAAGAGTTTGAAAAGGAGGAGCTAGCAAGAGAAAAGAAGGAATTTCAAATGATACAGGGGTTTGAGTTGATGACACTTTGTGTAAGGGAATCATTTCGAGAAGAAGAGTATTTGAAGGGAGAAGATAATAAAGCCATGGAGAAGGGTAAAGCTATAATAGACCTAGAGTCAAAATCCAGTAGTAAGGAGGACTGACACCTTGATAAATATAGCTATTGTGGGTTACCTGGAAAGCCTTTTCCAGACCTACCATAGAATCGCACTCCTGTCGGAGCTTTAGGATAGGATGATGATATTACAGTTATGCCTCCACACGAAATTTTAGGAAGTGAAGAGCTAGATGAAACAGAGGAAGATCTAGATGAGACTACCTCAGCTTCTTACATTTGTTAGTTTAACCGATTTGTTATGGCCCGTGATGTGGAGTTTGGAATTAATATCGAGACCATCATTTAAGAGGTCCTGGAAACAGAAGAAAAGAATACAACTAGGGAGGAAAAAAGTTTCTAATGTTGATGGAACATAACCTCCTCCAGTTCCTTTCTGACTCAAGCGACAATAAAAACTGGGAAAATTATGAATACATCTTGGCCTTGTATAATGCTCCTCCTCTTGAACTCTTGATAAGAAGATTAAGGAATACAGTCGTCCCTAGGCCTAGGGATGAGATCAATTGCTTTGAACCATTTAACAGTGATTCTGAAGAATAGATCAAAGAAGAATAACTAGTTGAAGTGTAGGATTTAATGGGGTTGTCATCCAGTAAATATGATTATAAGGTGAAGTACACTACTCCACCTTATGACAAAACTCTAATTGAAGACATTATTCCAACTGGCTAGGGAGAAGAATTTGATAAAGAGGATGGGGTAATTGGAACCTTTCTGCAATAACCATCCTCTGTTATGGGAATCAATGTTTGGTATGATTTTAATGGGGATGAACTGGTAGAGAAATAAATTATGATTGAGTCAAAAATAGACATATAGGAGGAAAATGACAATGAAGAAATCCTCGTCATTGGGGAACATGCATCCAAAGTTGAAAAAGATAAAGAAGAGCAGCCTAAAATGAAAAGAGAAGATGAAAAAAGTAAAGTAGTCAATCATGTGACTAGGTGTTGAAGAGTGTATCAACCACTTAAGAGGGAGAAGATAAAGGAATTGTCCATAAAAGGAAAGGAAGTAATCATAGAAGGAGAATCATCCAATGCAGTAGAAGAAAAAGGTACAGTATTGAGACGGCTGAAAAGAGCCTAAGCTTAGACTAATGTTTGGAACTTATTGATGGCATCCAAAAAACACCATGATGAACTTGTCAAAGCCCTAGATAATTTAAAAGTCTGAACGGAAGCTTTTCCAGTTGACATGATCATATCCCTAGCCAAGACTCTAGCTAATGTTGTTACTTTCTCTAATAATGACCTACCTCTAGAAGGAATAGTGCACAACATGCCACTTTTCATTCAAGCCATAGTCAAAGCAAAATGTACATCTTGTGTGATGGTGGATGATGGATCAACCATTAATGTATATCCTCTCAAGCTATTATATAAGTTTGGTATTAATTTGGGTGATCTGGAGACTTTCGATTTGATTATCTAGGCCTATAATGATTTTAAAAAGCATATTGTGGGGTTATTCAAAGTTGTTGTCACTGTGGAAGAGATTGAGTCTATGGTTGAATTCATTGTTTTGGATATACCTCCAACTTTTGTTGTACTTTTAGAATGACCATGCTTCCATCCTCTGGAAGGCATTCCCTCTATTGTTCATCAAAAGATGAAGTTTCCTCTAAATGGAAAAGTGTTGACTATTCTAGTTGAGATCAATAACATTGTTGCTTGTTTGAATGTTGTTCCACTTAGCTTCCAAGTGTCTATGATTTGTGAAGATTGGGTTGACGTCAAAGTTGCCATGATGAAGAAGAAAATGAACTACTTACTAGGAATGTGTTTAGGAAAATAATCCATAGGAGTCTCTAAGTCCCCCAATTTCCCTGGGAAAATAAGCAAGCATGGATTGGGTTATGACTGTGAAGCTGACCAAGACTAAAAAAGCTATCTTTGTCAGGGAGAAGATTTCCATTAAGTATACTAAACAGCCTAAAGCATGGGAGAAAGATGGCATCACCAAACTTGGGTTTATGATCTTTAATGATTTGGTAAACTTTTCTTCAAAATGGGAGGTATCAAAAACTGACTGAGATCACTGAAGAATAGATCATGTAGCTGATAGAAAAAATAAAAAAGAAAGTTGAAGCTATTGCTTGTGTTGACATTACTGCTGTTATAGAGTCTAAGCATAGAGAGTCTATCTATTGATGGTGATGTATTTATTTCCAGTTTGTTTAAGTTAGATGATGTACTGAACTCTAAACTTAATTTAATGAAGTTGAACTTTGTTTACTTGTTTGATATGCTTACTGATGGTAGTGTGCATTGCATTGATCCATACATATGTATATTTGACATTCATTCCATTTGTACTGAACCATTTAACCTATGCATGAAAAGTGAACCTCACATTTTGAATATTTCAAAAGATACTACCCCTGAGGAGAGGAGAGATTTTGAAAAAATAATTAACAAAATATTCAAAAGTATTCACTTGGATATATGATGACATGCATGGCATTGACAAAGACATCACCGAACACTATATACCAATTAAAGAAGGGTATAAACTAGTAAAACATAAGCTTCAAAGAATAGGACCATAATGGATAGAGCTAGTAAAGGAAGACATTTTCAAGAAGACAAAAGCCAACTTCTTAGAAGTAGTAGATTATCCTGAATGGCTAGCCAACATGGTACCAGTACTATAGAAAGATAGTAGGGTGAAAGTCTATGAAGACTTCATATATCTGAATAAGGCTTGTCCGAAAGATGATTTTGCACTGTCGCATATCGACATTTTGATAGAAAATGCAGCACTAGCCATAATGTTGACACTAGTAGATGAATTTTTAGGGTGTAAGCAAGTGCCAATGGCTCAGATTGATAAGCACAAGACAACATTCATCACAGAGTGGGGGATATATTATTATAAAGTTATTCCTTTTAGGTTAAAGAACACAGGTTCAATATACCAGAGAATGGCAACCACCATATTTCATGACATGATCCATAAAAAAGTCAAAGTGTTTATGGATGATATGATAGCGAAGTCAAATACAAGAGAAAGGCATTTTAAGGCCCTAGAGAAGTTCATATAGAGAGCAAAAAAATACAATATGAGGCTAAACCTAAAGAAGTGTGTGTTTAGCATAATATAGAGGACAAGATTAGGATTTGTGAGTAGTCATAGAGGAATTGAGATTGACCCAGATGAGGTGAAAGCAATTAAAGAGATGCTAATTCCTAAGACTAAGAAGGAAATTAGAGGTTTCTTAGGCAAGATACAGTTCATCCGTAGATTCATTGCAAAGTTGATGTTAGTGTGCAAACATATTTTTAAGTTGCAACGAAAAAATTAGCCAATTGTATGGGATGAGCATTGCCAAGTAGCCTTTGATAAAATAAAGGATTACTTGACAAATCCACCTGTTCTAAAGCCCCCAAGACCCAAGAAGCCATTGGTTCTTTACTTGGCCATAGAAGGAAATGTAATTAGAGCAATGCTGGCATAAGAAGGAGAAGCAAGGGTTAAACATGCCATTTACTATCTGAGTAAAAAGCTATTGACATATAAAGAGAAGTACAATTTAGTTAAAAAGATTTGTTTAGCAATAGTATAGGCAATGAATAAATTAAGGCATTACTTTTAGTCTTATAAGATCCAAGCAGTTTTAAACATAGACCTAATGAAGTATATATACAAGGCACCTTCCTTGATAGGGAAACTGGCTAAATGGCTGATATTATTAACTAAGTTTAATTTGGAGTATCTCACTAAAAAGACCGTTAAGGGCAGGGCAATCGTAGAATTCTTGAAGGAAAGTGAAGGTAGAGAATAATGAAAATGCGAAATTTAAAATTTTTCATTGCATGCAACATTTGCATCAACACACAACACTTTCATGCCCATAGATCTTATCACATGCACTCTTACATAGCTAAATATGTATAATGACCAACATATATTTTAACATGCCAATCAAAACAAGATAGCAAGGAGAAGTCCTACAACTAAGAGATATTGTAACACTTACAAACTCCAAAGTTGGTAGCACGCTCGAAATGCTTTTGGTTGATGGTGATCCACAAGCTTG
>CATIWO010453108.1:0-10001 GCA_949673435.1 Macaranga tanarius
ATATAAATTAGGTAATAATAATGGCAAAATTCGAATCTTCTACTTGGTTTGGAATGAACTGTTAATTAATAAAACAAGTTACTCTTTCAATGAATAAACTTTGTTAGTTAATAAAATCAAGATATTTATATATGAGTAGGTAGTATTCTTAAATACATGGGGTGAGTTTATAATGTATTTTTAAATTAAAAAAAAATTGTCTATATATTCATAAATTGATACAAAGCTACAGATTGTTAAAATGTTTACGTTGTGTGTTGATTTTTCTTATGTGTTGTATATTATGAAATTATTGATACATCATTAGATAGAACTAATAAATTTAATAATTTTAATTGAATAAATAAATGCTTGGTTATATTTTGGATTTAAATAGGAGTATAATGCATGATGAAGGGATCCTGCACTGTATGTATAATGAAAATTTTACGTTGAGCTCAGGGAAGGATCACAAGGAGGAAAATTAAGGCAACCATAAGGATTAGTGATTTGTATACATAGCTATTGCTTCCTATTTATCATATATGTTATGATGTAAAATAATTCATTAATACACAAATTGAACATAAAATATGATCTTAAGTTGATTTATAAATTAGTTGAAGTACACATATTTGATTTTTGATTAAAAACCATATTATTGTTGTTTGTTACACATATTATATTCACTTCTTTATTGATGTCATCTTAAACTCAATGTTGCTCTGTCTAATTTATATATATCAATATTGTGATGGGAATATCTAAAGTTTTGTGTTTAAGTTCTTATGGGCATATGAATAATCTACAGGTGGCTCAAGTGATAGGATTAAAAGAAAAGTTTCGGAAGGATTTCTTGGGGTGACTCAAGTGATAGGATTAGAAGCAAAGTTTTTAAAGGATTTCTTAGATCAGCTGGTATAGCTTCCATTTGACCTGTCCTTTACTGATTGTGTTTTTTCTGTACTTTGTGCTTTTTGAGTGCATCTTTACTGCATCTTCTTTTTATTTGCTTCTATCTACCTACTGTTGAGTACCTGATTTTGTATTATTATTTAATTATTGCAATTTTTGAAGCATCATGTTCATTTTTGGTAAAAGGAGGATGAGGGTGGTCAATTTGGCTTACAAAAATATAATGGGAGTAATTGGAAGGTGGTAGTTTCATTTAACATAAATAAAATGAGCTGGTCTCTCAAATGTTTGAATCCCACATTTACAGACATAATAAGGATTATTCTTAAAAGAGATTTTTTTTCTTTTTATTGAAAAAAGATGAATTGAATGTCTATGTCCTCTTATGATTTGCTGTTTTTCGGTCCCTGCTAATGGAAAAGACAGATTTCCTTTTTTCTCTTGATGATTATTCTATATTATTATTTTAGATAGATTTGATTTTACAATGTTGTTCTCTTTTGAATTTTAACGTGCATGCATGGCGTAATTGGATTTTAATAGGTTTATTCAATTGGTTTCATTTATGTTTGGAGCAAAATTGGCTTGGATGTGTCTGATTGAGCCTCCGATAAATTTTTTTTGGTTTAATTGTTAATTTCAGTAGCTGGGCACTTTAGCATGGAAAAAAATTGCAGCATTAGACGGGGAAAAAATTATTCTTAGGTGTTCTAAATTGATCCCTATTGGCTTTTGAAATGATGTTTAGTGTGTGCTGTAATTTTAGGAGGATTATAGGACACTGATTTCAAAATCTTCAATTGTTGTTGGTTTAGAATTGACACAATTATCTTGGTAGTGTCTGATCAAGTCTCTGGTGTTAGTTTTCATCTGGTTTAGTTGTTGATTTTAGCAACACTTTAACATGTGAAAAAAAGTATAGAACTAAACAAAAGAAAAAAAAAGTTGGTTGATTGTCCTAAATTTGGTTCCTATTGGCTTATTGTTTAATCTTTACAGCGTGGTGTTATTTTTGACAGGACTATAAGGTATCTCATTATAAAATCCTCAATTGTTGTCATGTTAAGAGTTTAGTTTTAGGTCAATGGTGTTAATATCTCAATAATGTAATGTAGTTGCTGTGTGCTTTTCATTTTAAAACAGAATTGCATTTTTTTCTCTGTAGAAAGTACTGGTTGCTTTAGTTTTAGTTGTTGAAATGGTATTTTGTTTCAATGGAAATGCAATCCAGTCATTTGATTTCCTAGGATGAGTAGGCCTGCCAAGTCTGAAAAAATATATATTGAGGTTGCTGTTGTAATTCTTTCTTGCATGGTTGCATACATATTGATATATTTAAAATAATATACCAAGATTTAATAAAATAAAATAAAATGTTAATTTTTCAAAATAACTAAAATTTTTAGTTAATTTTTTTTCCTCGTAGGATTGATGAACCAGGTGACAAGAAAAAATAATATTATTTTTATTTTCAATATATTCACTTTGGGTGTGTTTACTTTCAGAGAATTATTTTCTATTTTCATTTTTCAATTTTCAAAGAAAATAAAAACTTTTCATTTTCATAGAAAATTTGTAAAACATGTTTACTTGTTAAAAATGAAAACACCGAGTTTTCAGTTTCAAATGAAAATAAGGAGTTTTCACTTTATAATTTTAATAAGGGAAATTTAGAAAACAATAAAAACTTGTTTTCCACTTTTCTTTTAAAATTAGGAAAACAGTGAAAACACTTTTCAAGTGAGATTTTTATGAAAATACCCAAAGTAAACACAAATTCCTATTTTCTATTTTCATTTTGAAAAATTTTCTTGAAAACTGGATTAGTTTTTTCAAAGTGAACACACCCTCATCTCTTTTTTGAACAATTTATCCGTAAAAAAATATTAATTTTAAAATATTATTTTAATGTCTAAATTTTATATTGTGTGTACCAATTAAACATTATGCATATATACATATTCACTGACCCGCAGCCAACCGCGGTACACTTCCTAGTATATATATAAAAGGAAAATCCTTAGCAAAACTAGCCGTTGTGGAAACTGATATACAAAAGGAGCCGGAGCAAATTAGCCGTTAATTCCAACAACGAGAGGAAATGCAATCCTCTCTTGTGCTCCGTCGTTTCTTCTGCGTTAGCTCACCGCGGGCGGCTGCGGCAGCAGCAGCAGCTACTTCTTCTTCTAAGAAGAAGCCTCTCGGTTTCTTAGGCTCTCCTCAGGTATGTACGATATATATATTCTCTTTTTTAAGGTAATAATCTCTTCTCCAATTTTCTTTTTTAATTTTTATTGAAAGACTATTATTGGAGCAAATTCACACATTCATCTCTCCTGATTAGTTTTTCTTTTTTTTTTTGAGGTCTGTACTTTTTTTAAAAAAATTTTAATTTAAATCTCAATTTTGTCACCAGCATTCTTCAATTTTCTGCTCTTATTCTTCTTCTTCACTTGGATTCTGTAATTTCAACTTTTTTTTTTTGTTTTTAATTTATTTCTGTGTGGTTGCTTAGAAAATCTTGGCAATTTATAAGTATTTAATTCTCATTATCACTTTCATAGTATCTGGGAAGTGTTATAATTACGAGATTTCGAATTCAGTCCAATTCTGAATTCTATTTTCATGTTTGGAAATGTCTGCAATTCAATTTTTTTTGTCTTGAATTTTTGAAATGATTTTATAATTTTTTTTTAAAAAAAGAAAACTTTTATATGTGATTTTAGAGGCATGTTTATGGGTTCATCTCCAATTTTAGGGATTGCACTCCAGTTTCATGTTTTAAACTGTTGGGCATGTTGATTGATATTGGTAGAACTATAATGATAAAATTTCTTTAATTTTGTAAGTATCTGCAACTGTGCTGGATGCGCTTTTTGAAGCATCTTCAGCTCCCAATTCCATCTGTGAGGTATTAACTGTATGACTTCAGTTTTATTATGTTTTAATTTATGGCTTAAGTTTTGTTAATTGCTACTTTAATTTGTGAAAGATGTGAATTTTGTTTCATAATTTGGAGATTAATCTGCTGGTTGTTACTATTAATAGAATCAAGTTTAGAATTAAATGGATTTCGAGGTTGCAATTTACCTGTAAATTTAGTGCTATTTTATTTGAGATTTTATTGATTTGATGCTTACTAGGCCTGGCTTGACCTATCTTAACAATTTTGCTAATTTATCTTTAATATGATGATTTTTTTTTCTCAAAATGTTGACAATTCAGTTGCTTGAAATGGAAAATATATATATGGAATGGATTTATATGCTGTGCTATAGGTGGCAGCTATTGTTACTCAGCCACCAGCACGGAAAAGTAGGGGAAAAAAGCTGACGCCTTCACCAGTTGCTCAGTATGCACTTGATAGAGGCTTTCCTTCAGACCTCATTTTTACACCTGAGCGCGCTGGAGAGGTATAGCATAAATTATATTTTTGATGAAGAAATAATTCACATATTTGTGAAGGATATTAGTTTCACTTTGGTTGCAATGCAGGATAGTTTTTTGTGTAGTCTAAGATTTGCAGCCTGAACTTTGCGTTACAGCAGCCTATGGGAACATTTTACCCACCAAGTTTCTCAATATTCCACCAATGGGTAAGTCATATCATATATACTTCTGCTAACGGAATTTAGAATGTTGTTTCTCTTTTACTTTTGAAATTTATTTAATCATATGAGAGATTTCACATGTTGAGATGTATTTGGTTAATCATCACTCCAGAAATACATTGTTATAAGTTTTAGATTATTTTTTGCCCATTTTCAGCCTTGATGTGAGCTTGAATGGAGCTTCAGGCTCAAGCAAGGCTCACAATACATAAACTACCAGTTTTCATCCTAATTAATTTTAGAATATATGAATTCTAGATGATATTCCACCCAGCCAGATATAGCTCGATATAGTTAAGTTTTAGGCCATTAATTGCATGGATTAGTCACATATCATCAATGTGTTAGATGTTATAGGAAACAGTGGGAGAGGTGGCTACTTTTATAATGGAGAGGTGTGGTCCTGTGGCTTCTCATTACCAATGTGGTACGCAATAAATATGAGAAGAGATGAAATATGCAATAGACCTCCCATGAAAGCTTGCTTTTCTAATTTTTACACTATTACAAACTCAGGAGATGCAATGAATCTCCCACGAAAGCTTGCTTTTCTAAATGGTAACCGTTACAAACTCAGGATACTTAACAAAAGTAGAACTTCTTTACTTTTAATGTACATTTAAATACACAGTTTAATATGCATTTAAATGTAATATAAACCGTTACATTTAGATGCAATTAACCTCCCATTTGATATGCATTTAATATATGCATATTAAACGCACAGTTTTACCTACATTTCAACTTCATATTAAATGCATCCATGGTTGCAACGACTTTATAATGTCAAGTAAGTGGTGCATTTTTATTCACAGCAACTCATTAGATGTAAAGTATTTGCATATTTAATTCCCCATTGGGAGAATACAATCTACAAAAGTGAACAAAGTAATTATACTTCGGTAAGCTGTCCATTACATGGTCTTAGCAAAGCAATATGAAGGAAAGAAATTCATCTATATGTTCAGAAGTAAAAACTTATAAAGTTGAATTTTGCGCTTGTGTACAACATTGTTTGGCATACCCAAAAATTAGTTTGTCTGAGAAGTTTGTTCACATGCCTTTTGATTTTTGTTTTCCTTTTCCTGAAGTTCATGCTCTGGGTCAATTGACATTCTTTTTCAATTTGTCTTGATACACCATTCTTACAATATATAATGCATTTTATTTGCTTAGAGAAGACAAGAAAAAAAAAAAAAAAGCAAGCTCTGGGGTCGAAATTTATTTTTGTCAGTTTTGCCTCACTACCGACTCCAAGCTCAAAATTTTTGTCATTGAAAGCAACTTGGCCTTACTCATGATCATCCCTGAAAGCATAACAATTAGGTACTAAAGCTGTATCCTGACATTGAACTGAAATTTGATTATTTATTATTTTGTTAATTTTCTCAAGTTTGTGATTTGCCCAGGGACTGTAAATATACACCCCAGTCTACTCCCTCTTTATCGTGGCGCTGCTCCTGTTCAAAGAGCATTGCAGGTCCCTCATTTTTTTGTGCTGTCAATGTTAGTTATTTGTAGTGATTATATACATTCCTTTTGTCATGGAATTACATTTGTAAGTTTCTGCATCAGGATGGTGCTAAAGAAACTGGTGTATCCTTGGCCTTCACTGTTTGTGCTCTAGATCCTGGACCTGTCATTGCCTGTGAAAAACTAGTTGTTGATGATCAAATTAAGGTGAAAATGATTCTTATCTAGGTTAACTGTGGCTGAAGTTTTGGAATAAGTTTTTCATCAAAAATATTTACCCAATAATCAATATTATTGCTTGCATTAGAGCATTTAGTGGGAAGCTCTTGAGGTTCATATCTGTTTTTGCTCATCCAATCTTGATCCCTGCTTGGCCTGGGAATATAGCCCTGGAATAGTCCCTGCTCAATGCATCTGTGCTTGTTTATTGTGCAAACCAGAGGTTCCCTTGGATTTATGCCCTTTGTAATTGGATTTATGTTTCTTTGTTCACTTGCACATATATGGCCATGGAGTAATATTACCAGCACTGACTGTAATTTTGGCTTGAATTAGCTTACCATGGTGATTTATTTAGTTAGTGTTAATCCTCTTTACATGTAATTTAGTTAGTCTTAATTATTTCATTCAAACATCTTATGACTTCATTTGTACTGATTACGATTGCAGGCTCCTGATTTGCTAGCTTTGCTATTTTCTAAAGGTACGTATGTATGTATTCTCTAAATTTTGCTATGTTATATTCATCGTAGCTACTCTTGTATATTCATATATATATGCTTGATACATCTTTAGCTTTCTGGTAATAATTAGGCATTCATGTTATTTGTCTCTTGGGATATATTGGTGTTTCATAGCAAAATTTGTCTCTGTCTCTTTGTAATTGGATTTATGTTTCATTGTTCACTTGCACATATATGGCCATGGAGCAATATTGCCAGCACTGACTGTAATTTTGGCTTGAATTAGCTTACCATGGTGATTTATTTAGTTAGTGTTAATCCTCTTTACATGTAATTTAGTTAGTCTTAATTATTTCATTCAAACATCTTATGACTTCATTTGTACTGATTACAATTGCAGGCTCCTGATTTGCTAGCTTTGCTATTTTCTAAATATGTATTCTCTAAATTTTGCTATGTTATATTCATCGTAGCTACTCTTGTATATTCGTATATATATGCTTGATACATCTTTAGCTTTCTGGTAATAATTAGGCATTCATGTTATTTGTCTCTTGGGATATATTGGTGTTTCATTTTTTTTTTCTGGGGTATTTTCCACCCTGATATTTTACTATATAGTTTCAGGTGGACTAGTTGAGAGAAGGTGTGGATTGAGGTGGTTCAAACATGTGAAGCATAGATCCATAGATGCTCCAAGTTGCTCCAACTTGGAGAAGGCCAAAAGCTGGTAAAAGAAAATTGGCTCTCTGCATCTTTTGGTTTGATGGAATTAAGTTTGAGGTTGAACTGATGAAGCAATACATACTGGACAATTGATTTTGTTCTTTGGTCAATCATTTCTACTGTTGAATAATGATATACTCGCAACTGAACAGGATCAAAGCTTCTCATTTATGAGCTTCCTGCTGTATTTGATGGATCAGCCAAGGCAAAAGCTAAACCACAAGATGATTCTAGAGCTACTTTGGCTCCAAAGGTAACTTCTTTCTGCCTGTGTGTTTTGCAAATGGAAACTGTAAATTCCTCTCAATATAAATGACTGCAAAGGATTACACTGTAGTATGCAATTGCCAAGATCGTATTTTAGTCAAGATCATATGAAGCATGTGCTGACAAACTGTGGCTTAGTAAAAAAACTGTGATTGCATTGTCTTTGCTTTTGTTTATTATTGGTTTTCTGAAATATGGTAGTACGCTCCAAAATACTTGAAAAGATAGAATTTCTCTGCCCTCCTTCCTCTCATTGATTTGATACCTGATTAGTAAGGGCTTAATGCCATTTTAGAGAACTTATGCTTGATTTGCTGAGAGTAAAATAATTGCTGGTTTTCCTCCAATGTTCATTTTATTTGTGGGGAGTGGGTGTTTGTTCACTCTAGGCAGGTAAATTGCTGACTTGACTTAATTGTGGTATTACTGAATGAGATGTTAATTCGAACATAAATATATATATGCTACATTGTATTGTGATATTTTCTTTTGGTTTGACACTGGAAAATTCAACAGATGCATTTCATTATTATGTGCAAAGGTGAACTAGATAGATAGAAGTAATGCCAAGTACGTACCAAGTATGTGTGTATCAGTCATCTAGTTAGCTTGGTCAGTTAGAGGCCACAATAATGATATATTCTTATCAGAATTTACTGGATAGAAAGATCACTCAACTCTTTCTCTGCTTTATGCAGATAACTGTTGAGGAGTCTTGGCTCTCTTTTGATGAAGAAGCTTTCGTCCTGCATAATAAGGTAAGCTTTTGCTTTTTCCTTATTATATCACCGTGATGAGCTGATGACCACATGCAGCCTTTTTCAGGTTCGTGCATTTGCAGGGTGGCCAGGAACACGAGCTAAATTAGCACTTGTGGACAGAAAAGATGGACACCGTGATATTATAGAACTGAAGATCATTACTACCGGAATTTGCCACCACAGCAATATCCAGGGAGATGAAGTGGATGACATCAATTTTTTCAAGGGTTGTTTGGTGGTCCCCTGTGGACAATCCAGTGCACTTGAGGTTGGTACAACTATCATGCAATTGATATCATTAATCATTAAGGAAATTTCTGTTGACAAGAAATCTGTTTAGACAGGAAAATGAAGAAGCATGATGACAAAGTTGTTGTGCTTGATAAACAATTGGAACACAGGAACAGTATTTTATATTTGGAAACTAATTTATTTGCTTGTTTTGATGCTTTTTTTCAATCCAATTAGGTATTGGAAGTTCAGCTTCCTGGCAAGAAGGCAGTAAGTGCAACTGCCTTCTGAAATGGTTTGAGAGGTCAGAAGCTAAAGAAACTATAGCGGATGAAATCTGGTTCCACAATTAATAATAGGTAGGATATTTTGTTGATTCTTTAGTGCCTAAACTAGGGGTGTTCATTTGGTTGGTTCGGTCAATTTTTTAATCGAACCGAATAGTACCAAAATTCGGTTCGGTTCTAAAAATTAAAAAATTATATGTGAAAAACCGAACCGACCGAACCAAACCGAAAATTTTAAAAATATGAATATTTTTGTATTTTTATATTAAATTAGTTTATATTTTTTAAAAAATATTTAGAAATATAAAAATAAAAAATAAAAAATAAAAAATAAAAATTCGGTTAGTTCGGTTAACTGAAATTTTTGTATACAAAACCGAACCAAACGGTTCTAAAAATTAAAAAATTCTAAAAAACCGAATCGAACCGAATAGAGTCGGTTTGCGGTTCGGTCGGTTCGGAACCCATGAACACCCCTAGCCTAAAGTTGTTTTTCACCTCTTGATTATGCAAATTTTTTACTTTATCGTGATCATTTGCCCACGACCAAAATTTCAGGTTATCTTCTTTTTATTCTTTTCTTTGAATGATTTATTTGAACGATTAAAGAACTAAAACTTTTATAAATCATCGGATTTTTACAAATTTCAAAAAGAAAAATTTCTTCCCAAACTGCCCGTTTCTACAACTTTTTCAGTAGCTCAATCTCCCTATTCTTGTTTAATTTTCTGTGAAACTACTTGAGCTTAGCTTTGTGTTAGTTCCGGATTATAGGTTCATTTCAATGAGAACCAAATAAGGAGGTGTTTGGTTCGTACTTGGGATTGGGAATGGGAATGGGAATGGGAATGAGAATGAAAAGGAATGAGAAGGAATGGAAAAGGGAATGAAAATTTGAAAAAGATATTTGGTTTAATAAGGAATGAGAATGGGAATCAATTCAAATATTTTTATAATTATTTTTATATGTAAAAAATAACATTGTAATTAATTTTTTACATGTTAAAATTAATATTATAAATATTTATTTCTTTCATCCTCTCATTATTTTTTCATTTTTTTATTTTT
>CATIWO010453115.1:0-14698 GCA_949673435.1 Macaranga tanarius
ATTTTTCTCCACCTTGTGTGTGTTTTTCACACACATATAACACAACATACATATCTCATACATACCTACAAACATACATAATACATAAACACAAAAGATTATTATCATTCAATCATATCATAAAGGGAAAAGGTACAAAAAACCCCCCTAACGTTTAGCCTAAGTACAAATATACCACTAACGTTTGTCGAGGTACAAAAGCCCCTTAACGTTATGAAAAGGGTACAAATACGCCCCTCCCACAGACGCCGTTTACTGCTCGGATAAACGGCGTTTGTGGGAGGAGCGTATCTGTACCATTTTCATAACGTTTTGTGGCTTTTTGTACCTCGAGTAATGTTAGGGACATATTTGCACTTAGGGTAAAATAATAGGAGCTTTTTTGTACCTTTTCCCAAAAATTATTATAGTGAAGAATGCTTTGCTTAAAAAAAATTACTGATGTATAACTAGATAGAAATGTCCGTTCACATGAAAGATTCTCCATAATGCTTTTTTTAAAAGATTTTCTGGAGAGAAACATGCCACTTCACTTTTCTTGCAACATATTTTATAATGGGTAATCATACATTTCTCTTAGACAGATATGAATAGTACCATATCTCATCAAATAAAGATAAAATTTGGTGAGAGACAATTATTTGTTTGCCCCATTGACAGGGGGACATTTAATATGAGCAAGGGATAATTTAGGATTTTCACTCTTAGAGAAATTGTACTATTCATGTATCTCTAAAAGACACCAATCTTTTTCCTTTTATGTATAATATAATATATTCATTTCACTAAGTGCATTATGCATTTCACATCTCTATAAATACCTCTTACTTGAATCATCTCTTCACTCCCAATAAACTCTTTTATTTTTTCTTTTCTAGCTTGCCTTCAAGCTCCATTTATCTATTAAAGACATCTTTTTGGTTTCCAAATGGCCAGTGTTGAGGTAACTCTGGTGACATTCAATCTTTTGCAAGCTTCTTCTTGGCTTTTTAATATGTTCTTCTTGGCCTAATTAAATCTCTTGTCATCGTATTGATTTTTTTTTTTATTTCCTCTTGTGTTCTTCTTGATCAGAAACCATCTAGATCTACAATATCTCCAGATGGGTAGATCATTCTTTCATCTTGTATTTGCAAACATCATTTTTATCACATGCACCATATGCATTTTCTCATAACAGCTTGGTGATGAATTGTTACTTCTTTTATGACAAGTAGTTGCTTAAACCTTCTTGTTATGCTTGTAAAGATCAAACATATTCACTGATAGGATCGATAAGAATAGGGAGACACCAACTTTGACATGCTCTTTAAGGGTTGTGATTATTATTAAGCAATTTCTTGTATTTTGCTAACAACCTATGTTTATCTCTGTTGCATATGATGGGCGGAGTGGATCTAAAGTTCTAAACTTCTTTTGATACTTTCAAAACATGTTTTGATGGACATGATCCAATCCATCACTGAAGTTTTTATGTTTCAATCAATTTTTTTTTCCTAAAAAATACTATTCTTGATGATCAGCTAATAAAACCTGGTGGAGATTATTATGCTTTTGATAAAAACGGTTTAGAATATTTTATCTCTTTACAGTTTAGAAGTCGATTTAGATGTAAATGTTTTTATGCATGTTATTGTTTGGTGATGTTCTCCTTGATGATTCAAGCAAAACTTATCTTTCTTCCATTTTCATTATTTATCAAGGAAAGCATAATTGAAAATGGGTATTGCTGTAACAAAAAAAATGGATCTTGCAGGTTCAATCAGCTCCAACAAAATTGCCAGAGAACGAGACACCTGAGGCGATCAAGAATGAGGAAGAGACAACCCAAGAGGCAGCGCCAGCTTCCCCTGAGTCAGTAGCCGAGAAAAAATCAGAGGAAACATCCAGTGATGCTCCAGTTTCGGAGGAACCAACAGCAGCTCTCACAGGATCATCGGAAGCACCTGCTGAGGTTGAAACCAATAAATTTGAAGAAGAAGAAAAAGAAGAAGCAGCAAAGGCTGAGGAAGCATCAGCAGACACTACAGAGGTGAAGACTGAAGAAGCTGCTACTGAGGAGGAAACCAAAGAGACTGTGGCAGAAGAAGCACCAGCAGCAACAGCAGTGGAAGATCAAAAGGGTGGAGAAGAAGAAGATAAGACAGAAAGCACTGAAGTTGCTGTGGAGAAGACTGAGGAGTGAATTATATAAGAGAAGATATGTGTAAAAGAAAAAGGTCGATGTGTTACTATTGCTATTCTTATTATTAAAGTAAAATATCGATTTGGATGCGTTTTGGTGTAAAGATGCTATATCGTCAGTATTATTGGATCCATGTTAGAGTACCTGCCAGCATGGAGTCCAATATTAGATCGATTGCCTTTTCTTATTTATGGGTTTTTACTTTATAATATTTATGTAATAATAATAATAATTCTATTTTGTTTGTTTCTTTGAATTGATCTACGTCGTCTTTCTTTGTTCATATTGATCCATTTTATTCTTGGTTATATATAAAGAGTTTCCACTACAACAATTATCATTTATAGATTCAAAACAATTTGTTGCTGAATCCATAAACCAAATCTTTTAGTCTCAAAAATAAGTTTTATAGCTTGCCGTAGTAAAAAAAAATGACATGGTTAAAAATTAACTATGAAAATTAAGCATCATGTAGCTGCTTTTCATATTTTTAGCTACATAAGTTATAATAATGAAGCTAAATTGTAAAAAAAATATTAAATTTAATTACTATAAAAATATAAGTTTGTAGCAAAAGATTTTAATTATTAGCTTGTGACACCCCTCCCCACCGACACCACGTCGGACAGGCACTCAACCCGGACTGTTCAGCACGGAGTAACAGCGTGGAAATGTGCCACTTTTAAGAAAGTACCAAACAAGACTATATCTCAACTGCTTTACTATAGTCATTGGCTTATCTGTTAACTATGCTCATTTCACAACATCAAATATTCATAACATCCATTAATAAACACATATTGTAGATGACAAAAAATATAAACTTATCGATGGGACACTAATATTAGAAACGTAATGTACATATATATATATAAAATAATGTACATAATCAGTGTTCAGCGGTGAGGGGAAAAATAGGGGAAAGAGGCGATCAAATATACAAACATAATACAAAAAAAAGAAAGATAAAAAAGCCCTATCAACCTTAAAAGAAGGTAGTCCAACTATTCTAGGATGTGCCACTCAAAATACACACTCAAAAATAGCGGCTACAATCCTAACTCTCATCCCTCGGCCGGCAAAAAGTAGGTGTCCAGTAGAACTGCAAAAAACTAGGTCCAAGTCGAAGATACTCAGACCCCAGTGGTGGTCTC
Organism: Macaranga tanarius; assembly: GCA_949673435.1. Lineage (NCBI taxonomy): Eukaryota > Viridiplantae > Streptophyta > Magnoliopsida > Malpighiales > Euphorbiaceae > Macaranga > Macaranga tanarius. Next base: position 3,340 of record CATIWO010453115.1, read on the forward strand.
ATGGCACACTGCAATGGTCGTCAAATATCCATCTAAGAACTCGATCCTCTGCGTATGGGATCAGTACTCGATCGCTATAGGCTCAATGAAAATTTGAAAAGACAGATCCGCGTCTGCATCATGACGGATGTAGTAGACGATCTTTGTCTCATCTTTCTGTACATCCAAAGTCTGCGCGACCTAGTGTATGGCCATCTATACACTATATAAGTATATACAAGGTAACTAGATTGAAAAGAAAATAATTTTACAAAAATAAATGGTGAGTATTTCCATATGAAACACTCAGTGAGTAAACTAGACAATACACTCCCGGTAGCTAAATAAATAAACATCTCAAAATAATAATAAGGGTAATTTTAAATCAATCAATATGAGTTGTTAAATAATAATAGAGTAAAACTAAAGAGTAAAACCATAGGCATTTCAAATATGTATATCGAATCACATTTGATTCATTTAAACAATATATAACTAGGTTGCTGTCAATATGGTGGGTACCAATCAGCACATTGAAGGTTTGAGCCAATTATGTATACCATTATCGTAAATCACACAAAGTAGCCCCAAAGGCTTTCATAAGATTTTATATCACTATATCCCAGATACAGGAAATAATATGAGTCGCTGTGTTTCGAAAACAGTCTTATATCTTATTGAACCCTACCGTACCACGGGCACAGTCTTATTGCAACCCTTTAATTGTTAAATCATTTCCACTATATTAGTAACACAATTCATATATAAATTGCATTCTCAAGCAAATAAGGTTTCTTAGAAACAACCCGTGATTCAAATAGTGAGAAAACTAAAACTCTCATCAAATTCACTTTCAAATACAGTTTGCCTCCAAAATAGGCAGAGGCATTGCCTTTACACTCACAGAGGCGCCGCCTTTGTAAATTCAAATCAAAGAGGCACCGCCTGATAAGGCATATAGGCACCGCCTGATAAGGCATATAGGCACTGCCTCTGTGCCTAAGAGGTGTCGCCTCTAGGCATTGAAGAGGCTGAGGCGGCGCCTCTAGGCCTTGAAGAGGTTGAGGCAGCGCCCATTTTTTTTAAATCCTAGAAATGTTATGTAAATCTCGGATCCCTATCAGACATAATAGATGAAGATACCCCATGCAATCTCACAATCTCTGAAATGTACAAGGAAGCCAGCTTATCCAAAGAATCAGTAGATTGAGTCGGTAAGAAATGAGCTGATTTGGTGAGTCGATTGACTATTACCCATACCGCATCATGCTTTTGAAATGTACGTAGCAACCTAATCACAAAATCCATTGTTATTTTCTCCCATTTCTATTATAGTATCCTCAAAGGTTGTAATTTTCCAGTGAGAGCTTGATGTTCCGCTTTCACCTGCTGACAAATTAAGCATTTTGCCATATATTCTGCCACATCTTTTCTCAGTGTTGGCCACCAATAAAAAGGCTTCAGATCTTGATACATTTTAGTACTCCCCGGATGTATAGTATAGGGTGTATTGTGAGCTTTATTCATGATTTTCCTTCTTAGTTCCCCGATGTCCGGAACACACATGCAATTGCCAATCACCAACATGCCATCTTCTTTGATTGTAAACCGAGTATTGACTCTGGCTTCCATTTTCTCTTTCATCTTTTTCAAATATAAATCTTCCATTTGAGTACTTCTGATTTGATCCACTAATGATGATTTGATTTGCAAGATAGCCAATAAATAGTTTTCCCCAACATTGAGAGAGACATTCATTGTCCGCAATGCCACAAGATTCTCCTTTTCATAGCAAATTATTCCAGTAGCACTCTCTACAGTTTTGTGACTCAAAGCATCAGCTACTACATTTTCTTTCCCTGGATAATACTTAATAGTGCAATTATAGTCTTTCAATAGTTCCATCCATCTTCGTTGCCTATAGTTCAACTCTTTCTGAGTGGAAATATACTTTAAACTTTTATGATCAATGAAAATGGAAAATGTTTCTCTATATAAATAATGTCTCTAAATCTTCAAAGTATGAACAATGGCGGCTAATTCTAAATTATGGGTAGGGTAATTTACATCATGAGGTCTCAATTGTCTGGAGGCATAGGCTATTACTCTTCTATTTGCATTAGTACACATCCCAATCCTTGCCCCGAAGCATCAGTATACACAAAAAAACCTCTATTTTTGGTTGGCAAGCAAGTACTAGAGTAGTTGTAAGTGCTTCCTTTATCTTTTCAAAACTCCATTGACACATTTCGGTCCACCGAAGTTGCACATTTTTCTTCAATATATTTATTAGAAGCCTTGCAACAATAGAGAAATCTTTCACAAATCTTCTATAATATCCAGCCAGCCCTAGAAAACTCTGAATCTCCGTCATATTTTTAGGTGCTTCCCACTCCATAATAGCTTTAATCTTTGATGGATCCAGTTTTATACCTTCCCTCGAAACTATATGCACAAGAAAAGTAATTTCTTCCATCCAAAATTCAAATATGCTAAATTTGGCATACAATTTTTTATCTCGCAATATCTGTAAAGCTATTCAGAGATGTTATTCATACACTTCTTTGCTTGAGGAATAGATAAAGATATCATCAATGAAAACGATCACAAATTGATCCAAATGCTATTGAAACGTTTTATTGATCAATGACATGAATGCTGCAGGTGCGTTAGTCAATCCGAACGGCATAACCAGAAATTCATAATGCCCATATCTGGTTTTGAATGCTGTCTTTGAAATAGAATGTTCTGCCACTCGGAGTTGCCAATATCCCGATCTCAAATCTATATTCAAGAACATTGTAGCATCCTTCAATTGATTAAGCAAGTCATAAATCCTCGGTAATGGATATCTATTGTTCACCATGATTCTTTTCAATTATTTGTAATCTATGCACAGCCGCATACTGCCATCCTTCTTCTTTACAAATAAAACTAGATCTCCCCATAGTAAAATACTTGGTCTGATAAATCCTTTCTCCAATAACTCTTCTAGTTGCTTCTTCAGTTCTTTCAACTCCATAAGTACCATTCTATATGGAGCAATTGATATTGGTGCCGACCTTGGAATAGTTTCAACTTCGAAATCTACCTCTCAGTGCGGAGGTAATCCTGACAATTCATCCAAAAATATATCAGAAAAATCTCTAACTACAGGTATATCTATTACCCCTAAACTAACCTTTGTTATATCCACAATAGTAGCTAAGTAAGCCTTACACCTATCTCGCATTAAATGAAATGTAGTCACTGCTGAAATTAAACAAACAGGTAGAACTTTTCTCTCACCCAGTAATACTATCTTTCTCTGCCCTGAAATATCTATAACTACTTCTTTGGTATAACAATTCACAATAACATGATGTTTTGCTAACCAATCCATTCCCAAGATAACATTAAACTTTTCTAGTTTAATAACTACTAAGTCTACATATAAGGTCTCATCATCTACTAGTATAGGACATGATCTCATCATTGTATTTACTACCACAATACCCCCAGCAGGCATATAAACATATAAAATATGTTATAATGGTTCAATTGTACCATGTACTCTCAATGAAAAATCATATGATATAAATGAACATGTGGATCCAAGATCTATCAATACAAATGCATCATGGTCAAATATAGTAAATATACCCGTGACCACATTTTGAGCTGCAGGAGCTTCTTGCTAGGTGATAGCATATATTCTTACTTAGTTTTGAGGTTCACCAACCGATCCAGCTTGTGTTAAAGCACCAACACCATTTCCTCTATTATCTTGGCCTCTTCCCCGACTGATCTGAGGTACATTCTCTCCTGCACTGATTTATCTAGTTATCAGAGATCCTTCCGCACTTCTTCTTGCCGGATAATCTCTGATGAAGTAGCCAAGTTGGCAACAATAATAGGACATACTCAGTCTAAAACTCCAATATTCACCCGAGTGAAATTTGCCATATTTGCTACATACTAAAGCTGATGTGCTTCTTATAGATCTACTTATCCCCTTTTGACTATTACATCTTCCAAATCCTCTACCAAAAGATCCTCCCCTTGATTGGTTGGATTGGCTCATACCACGTCCCCTGAATCCACTCCGTTAGAAACTAGAGCCTATGAAAGTTAAACTATCATTTGTTCGGGTTCGAGTAAGGAATGTGCCAGTAGTTTTCTTCTTTTTAGCTTCCATCACATTCCTTTCTATTATAGTCTCTTCAGCTCGTAGCGAAGTCTCCAACAAATCCCTATAAGTTAAGGGTTTTATTGCCATTTTCTCTCGAATCTCTAAATTCAATCCCCTTTCAAATCCTTTCCATTTCAGTTCATCGGTGGCTACTTCCTCCGGAACATACTTTGAAAGTCTCAAAAATTGTACCTTATAGTCAGCAACAGATAGATCATCTTGCTTTAATTCCAGAAATTCAATTTTCTTCCTATTTCGGTATACAACTGGTGTATATTTCTTTATAAATTCCCTCAAAAAATCTTCCTAAGTCAAGGTCATAGGCACATTTTTGCTCCCCGACACTATTTCCCACCAATCTAGAGCATCTTACTCAAACAATGATACAACATAGCTCACTCTTTTCTCTATAGTGCATTCAAATCAATCTAAAATTCGCTCCATGCTTCGTAGCCATTCCTCAGCTACTGCAGGGTCGATGGTACCCACAAAAGCTTTAGCACCTTATTTTCGTATCTTTTCATAAGTTTCATCCACAGTGCTATATGTTGGTTTTTGACCCATGGTTCTTATCATTTGAACAAATTTCTGCATAAAAGGATATACAGTATGTAGAGGGACTTGAGGTTAGGATTGTTTCGATTCTCCTAATATTGGTATAGGTGTTTCCCTATGAATAGACTCTGAAGACTCTTCTGGGCCAACGCGAAGTGCTTGGTGTTCTTCCATCCTAAGATATGCAATGCGCATCAACTATATGTCATCTATGACTTATGCATGGTATGTCATGAATGCAATATGTTCTCATGTCCTAAGGGAATCTAATCGTTGCTCTAATACCACTTAATGTGACAAAGGCAACCTCAAACACAAACATGACAAAGGCGACCCCCAACACAAACATACACATGGCCACAATCAAATCCATACACGTGGCATAAGAAAATTTTTCACAAATATATTATATATATAAACATGTACTCTTGTAAACATACATAAAATATGGCTAATGGTGTACAAAATGTTATTACAAAATGCCAAAATTGCATATAATAATGAGGATATGTATGATTGCACTAAGCTCGCCTCTGGCCCACCTGAGCTCACTAATAAATGCACACCTTAAGCTTTATTTACTATGTCCTGAAAAATATGGATGCAAAAGGGTGAGCTTGTAACTCAATAAGTAATTACCAATACAATTATATATACCAACTTCTTAAGAACTAATTAAGGTAAACTTTAAACTATCTTATACACCAACTGTGTAATGATCTAATATACAAGCATAAAATATCACTTAAAGGTGTACCATGTATGTAAACTTGAAATTCTTAGTCATTACAAGGAATTAAGATCAAAAGGGGTCCGAAAGAAGAAAGAACCATCGCCAGGCTGCGTTTAGAGCCTAGCGTTGTGGCTTGCTTGCTTTAAAGGACTGGCGATTGCAAGTGGTTCAACCTGTAAGAAATGACTAGCGATTGCTTGTAGCTGATTCCTACTACTGATATATTAAATCATACAAATTATAATTTCCAAATCAAAGTATAACACTCATATTTTCATCATTCATCAACTCAATTCCAAACACTCTTTTCTATTCAACATATACTAAACATATACAAAAAGTATACTGAAAATATACACAAAGTAAACAAAATTTAACTTATATTCATAACATACCCTATGCATGTCAACTATCTTCTTTCACAACTTTGTATTCACATTCAATTTACATACCAGCCTGAATTCAAACATTAAAATGCAAGCATGAATGCAAAGAACACATATGCATTCACATTAGGTATCCGGCCGGAACCATCATTATAGCACCCTTAAAGTACCACATACAAGTGTCCATAATAATACACCAACACGTGACTAAGAAAATTTCTTAATAATATCATGATATTATATTAAAGCTTGTACAATGTACACAGGTTACTGTTGTACATGATATTACACATTCATACTAAACATACACAATGCTATACAGATGTAAAATGCTATATGCCATATGAGGATGGGATTGTCGACACCAAGCTTACTTCAAACCCACCTGAGCTCTCTAACAAGGCACACTTCAAACTCTTTCTAACTATGTCTTGAAATACATAATTTGCAAAGGGATGAGCTTGCAATTCAATAAGTAATTATTAATATAATACTATATGTAATACTTCTCAAGAACTAATTAAAATATATATATAAATAAGTGGCTACACATCAAGCTTCAAGAATTCAGTATCAAAAGTTATACACGGTCGTGCAGGAATTTCACACGGTCGTGCCTGAGTTTCTAACTCAGCATACTCTGAACCCACACGGCTGTGCGAGAATTGAGCACAGTCGTGCCTGAGGCGTGCATTTTTCTCCTAGATATAGACGGTCGTGCCAAAAAGACATATGGCCATGCCTAAATCCGATATTTTATTTTCATTGAATACACACGGTCGTGCTTGAGCCTGTAATTAATACACCAAATATACACATGGCTATACAAAAAATGCATATGGTTATGCGTTAAGGCCACACAGCCATGTCAAAAGTATTTATCAACCTTAAATCACTTCAATAATATACACAAACATACCAACTAATTTTTAGGTGTAATATATACAATCAATCACAATTTCAATCATTCATAATCATCCATAGCAACCTACCAATTGATATTACATGCATAGGATTGTATGTAAATAAACATTATCACATAACTCTAACCATTTCACTCGCACCTCATATTAAATCAGAATTCAATATTATATATGCAAAATGGATGCAAGAACATATATCCATACACAGTGAAATGTTTGGCTGGAATCAATAACACACGTTTTCTCATGCATAACTTACTTTTAACAAAATATATAGTAATCACAACTAATTCCCATAATTACAAGAATGTGTACATTCACATTCCCATCTCATTGCTCAATATCCAACCAAAATTATTTTCATACCATCACCTCACACAAAGCCACATTTGGCATATTTCTCACAATCACATTCACAATTTCGAATGGCCATATAGTGAGACTATCCGCCCGACTTAGTCTCACTTCTTTTAATTCAATCATAGGTAGCTATCCGCCCAGCTCAGCTTTTTCATTTCACAATCAGTGAAGACTAGCTGCCCGGCTCAATCTTCACTTAACACACTTTCTCACACATCATCATGTCCTTACTTGTTTTACCTTCTTGTGAAACGCACACATCATATATAACACAATTGCATCACAATAAGTCATCATTTTAACATTCCTTCCACAACTACTAATTCATTATCACATTCAAATTATTCATCATATACAAATATGATATTCACCATAATTCACAATCCACACATATCTAATAAACAAAAGAGTGGAAATTCATTCCACCTCATCATTCTCAAATCCATAAATTAACCATATTCAATTCACAACTAAAATCACAATTCACTATTCTCACATTCATTACTTCTTATTTCTTGCCACATCATATTGTTTGCACAATTCACATAATTATACAACCATTATATATACAAGAGAATCAATATTTAGATATATAAGCATTATATAAATAATCACTTACCAAAAGCTTCAACTCCTTCTCAAAGAAAAGCTTTCCCTATTGAGTAAAGTCTCCTCTATCTCTTCAACTCCTACACATAATTATATATCAATTTCACAAAGCAAACATTGAAATTCACCTCAACCTACAAAGTACAACTAATTACTCATAATTCAATATAACCTAAAGATACACACATAAGTCCAATAACTCCCAAATTTCTACTGAAGATACGATTATGAATCTAATATCAATTCTAATTAGAATTACTCAAATCAGATATGTATAGAATTTATTATGGATTTTTTATTAAACTTGGGTAAAATAGGGCTGACATCAAGAGCAAGAAAATGTTAAGCCCTAATAGACTATCTTAACAGCAATTTCAACTCAAGATCAAAACAAAAAAGTTATAGAGCACTCTCTGAAGTTTCCAAGGAGTCTAACCATGCTCAAATCAGAGCTCTATAGCTCAAGCTATGGCAAAAACAAGAGGATTGAAAACAGAGGAGATAAAATCCAAAATTTCCAAAATCACAACTCAACTTAAATCAATCAAAAACATAAAAAAAAAAAAAGCTTACCAATTAAAGCTTCAATGAATTAAGAACTTCTAATGCCTCCTAATTGCTAGCTAGAGCAAGATCACAAACTTTCCAAGAATCACTCAAGAACTCACTCTCTTCTCTACACTAATTCTCTACACAATCTACACACAACACACACATATACACACAAATTCACACCCAATCAAAAGTTACCAAATTCCTCCCCCTAAAGTCTCATACAATAAATGCTTATTTATCACTTAACAACCAATATAATAATAACAATAATAAATCTCTTAATAAATATCATCAAATATCACCACAATAGTCTATTGTCTCCTTAATGAAATGGAATTAATCCACAATAGCCCATAACTTTCATTTGTGATAATTAACTTCAAACTTACCTTACAATCTAGTCCTTATCTACAACTTATGCACATCTCTTACTTAAATGTAGTCCACTATCTAATATGCATAAAATACAACACATACGCCATGAATACATATGCTAAAAGGGCGGGTGTTACAATCGTCACATGATTACCTCACACATAGCCAACTTTGGCTTATTCCTCATAATCATATTTTTCATAAGTGGCCATAAACTGAGACTATCTACCCGGCTTAGTCCCAGATCTCACAATGACATATTAATTTTGGGTAGCTATCCGTCCGGCTCAGCTTTTCCATATTTTATAATTAATATTTCACATGTGGCCACTTCTAAGACTATCAACCAGGCTCAGTCTCAGATCTCACCAATCAATAGAGGCTATCCACTCGACTCAGCCCTACTATTACACGTATACCTCACATTTCCACACAATCATTTAATATTCACATATGTATACATCATTCACATTTCAATAGCCATACTTTAATTCATACCACATTCAATCACAATTCACAATTCTGACAATCAATATATCTCGTTTCTTACCACATTAAATGGCTTGCAAAATCCAACATAGTAATACAACTATTATATATAAGAGAATCAACATATATACATTATATTAATAATCACTTACCAAAAGTGCTTCTAACTCTTTAATGAGAAGAGCTTTTCCTAATGAGTGGTGTCTCCTCTATCCTTTTCAACTCCTACATAATCATATATCAATCTCACATACCAAAAATTGCACTTGTACCCAAACTTAATTAGGTGCAACTTAATGTTCAAAGTTTGAAATATCCAAATGATGCACACACAAGTCCAAAGACCATGATTTTTCTATTGAACCTAGAATTATGAGCCTACTATCAATTCCAATTAAAATTACTCAATTCGGACATGTATAGAATTATCTATGAATTATTGAACAAAATTAAGCAATACAAAGCTACTGTAGTGAGTAATAAAATGTCAAGCTCTGTTAGACCCTTCTAACAACTAATTCAATTTAAGCTCAAAACATAAAAGTTGTAGAGGACTCTCAAAGTTTCCATAACATCTAAACTTGCTCAATTTGGTACTCTACAACTTAAGTTATAGCAAAAATCCTAAGATTGATAAAAGAAGAATACATAGCACGAATTTTGCAACAATTAAAACTTAACTCTAATTAACAAAAACACATGCATAGCTTACAAATTGGTGCTCAAATTGCTTATAGTCCTCCTAGAGCTTCCCAAAACTATTGTTTGATGATTAGTGAAAGATCAAAATCTCTAAAATTTATCAAAAATCATTTTTCTCTCTTCCTAATAGAATTTCCTCTCTGTAACTCTACACACATACATACTCACACACACACACACATATATGTACCAATCGCATGCTTCCACTTATGCCCATAGGTGTCCCCTTAATCATGTATAGTCTTAATTAAAGAATAAAAATCTAGATAATTATGGTGATTATCACCACAATATCCTTTCACCCCCTTAATGAAATAGGACTACTATATAATAATCCCTAACTTTCTATTGTGTTAATCTACTCCCATTTTTATTACAATTAGGTCTTACTCTATAACTCATAAATATACCCAAACTTAAATGAAATCCATTACTCTATTCTATAAATTATGGAAGGTATGATGCATGGATAACGTATCTAAAGTACGGGTGTTACACTAATATTACCTTTAGATGTTCCTCATGCTCCTCTCTGGACTTCGAGTACACTAATATGTCATCAATAAACATGTTCACGAATTTGTCCAAATATAGTTTGAATACGCGATTCATCATATCCATAAATGCAGCTGGTGCATTCGTGAGTCCAAACGGCATTACTAAAAACTCGTAGTGCCCATATCTCATTCTGAAGGTAGTCTTTGACACATCGAATTCCTTGATCCTCAACTAGTGATATCCAGAGTGCAAATTGATTTTTAAGAACACTTTTGCCCCTTACAATTGATCAAATAAGTCCTCTATCTTGGGCAAAGGATATTTATTCTAGATTTTAAACTTATTCAGGTATCTATAATTTATACACCGCCGAAGAGATCCATCCTTCTTTTTTACGAATAATACGGGGTGCACCCCAAGGTGAAAAGATCATTTAGATAAATCCCTTGTCCAATAGTTCCTGTAATTGTGCCTTCAGCTCCTTCAATTCTACTAGAGCCATCCTATACGGCGTTTAAGATATAGGTGTTGTTCCAAGTATGAGTTTGATTTTAAACTCAATCTCCTTTTCTAGTGGCAGTCCTGGCAAATCTTCAGGAAACACATCCTCGAACTCATTCACTATCAGTAGTTCTTTCAATTTTGCACATTCTTTTTTGTCTTCTACAGCAAAAACTAAATAAGCCTCATACCTCTTTCTAAGATACTTTTTAACTTTCATCATCGAGATAAACTTGAGGGAGTTTTCCTTTCTTCTCCGACCAATACTATCTTCTTTCTCCCTTCTCCTTCTAATTCTACTTGCTTAGAAAAGTAATTTATATTAGCTCGATAATGGCTCAATCCATTCATTCCGAGTATTGCATCAAACTCATCAAGATATAGGGGTATAAAATCCCATTTCAATTTACCCCCATCAATTTTCACCAAAACATTTATATACACATTCTTGCATACTACGCCTATACCCATATGCATGCTCACTATCATAGGTTCATTTAAATAATCCATTTTAAGTCTATCA
>CATIWO010453400.1:0-12400 GCA_949673435.1 Macaranga tanarius
TTTTTTTAATGGCAATAACCTTTAACTGGCACAGAACAAACCGATTCTTTAGGTTGCAGGTTTTTAATCAACGGTGGTAAATAGATTCTCTAAATCCAATGGTTCTTATATTTGATGATACCGTGTCATTATGACACCACAGAATTTGCCTATATTTTGTTGCTTTAAAGTGCGTTTTTGTAATGAAATCTCGAACTAGATTTCTTCCAGCTCCTTTTCCTAGAAGTAGCTAATGAGAAGGAAGATATTTTTTAAAAAATTAAAAATTAAAATTACAAATAGCTAGTAAGATATAAATTACTAAAATGTTAGTAGTTTAGATAAAAAAAATGATATATTAATTATTTTTTTTAACGGATATTCAAAATTTTTATTATTATTTTTTCCCATTAATAGTTCAAATGATAAAAAACGTGAATATCAAATATGAAAATTATGATTCGATTTCTATTCTTTATTTTTCTCCTTGTGATAGAGAATTAAATCATTTTAACTAGCTAAAAAAAATTTACCATTATTAATTTTCGTTCAATTTAAAAGAACCACAACTTTTTCCCATTATGTAATCTATTCATATTTATATTATATGATTTTCATATTAATAAACAAATAATCTCAAGTGGAATTTTAAAAGTGATATCAAATAGTAGTGTTTATGTGTACACACAATTTTTAAGTTTCAAGCTGGCCTAGTGACGTAATTATTTCCTTACGGTGGATATATGTTTTTCATTGGTGATATTATTTAAATCTAAGTGATGTCCACATCCATATGTGAAACAAGCTTTAGATTTGTTTTTTTACAGATAATGATAAGGACTAATTTTTTTTTTATTTTAACAATTAAATTTTGAAAATATGTTAATAAATAAGTACTACAAATTTTTAAAAGGAATAGAGGTTAAATTTTTCCTTCAACTTTGTAATAAAGATCAAATTAGCCATTTTATGATCTTTTGGACCAATTTAACCATTAAACAATCTAATAAAGGTCAAATTAGTCCAAACAATTACATTTACCTCCTTAGTTTTTGACAAGTAAAAAAACCCTATAAATTTTTACAAAAATCTCCCTAATATTTTATTTATTTAACAAATTAATACTTATTATAGTAAAAAAAATTAAAAATTTTAAAATTTTAAATTATATTTAAAACTCAAATATATTTATACTATATAAAATTTAATGAATTAATAATATATTATATAAATTTAAATATGCATAAAACATAAATTTTTAATATGTTCATACATTATATTTAATTTTATATTATAATAAAAAAAATAATATATAATTTATGAAGAATTTTTCAACAAAATGCATTCAACTTTATACCAATTGAAAACATTATAATAATAATAATTTGTAAAAGATATAATAAAAAATTATCCTTATAAGCCTATATATATAGCTTTTGAAAAAAATTTATAGTTTTATCACTTAATAAATTTATTTTTAAAATAAATTGTTGTGAAAAATATTTTAATTTTAACTTAATCTTAGTTTATTATTATGTTTTTTTTTATAAATTCAAAATGAAAAATTTCAAAACTAATAATTGAAAGGAAAAATAGGGAAGAACAATACATCACAAATAGATATAGATTAATGACCATTTTCTCCTGCAGCGGAAACTGTAGTAAATACGTTGATCGAAGCCTTGACTACTAGAGCAAAGGCTATTGTCTTCACAATCTAAATATCACTGGGATGAACAAGAATGGGAGAAAATACATAGAGTATTTTTTATGTGTAGAGAGAGAGGGAAAAAATACGCAGATTGGGTATAAGCCATTATCTCCAGATCCCTTTCCTACTGCTCTAACTACATCCCCTTCTACTATCCATGAGGTAACCTCTCTATTAATAACCAAGTCCTTTTAATTCACTTAACTCATACTTAACTTTCACTATGCAGGCAACTAAAACTTGGTCATCCATTGATGATATTGACATCACTGTGGACTTTAGCTTTTTAGAGACTCATTCTAAAGCTCGTTATAGCTCCATCCTCCTAATGAGTCTTCTGTCAGTAAGGCCAAGGATGCATTGAAAACCATTCTTAGCCTGGAGATGGGAACCCTCTAGAAAGCTCAAAGATCAACAGTTCTTTCATCTCTTGCTACTTTGGAGCAACATTCCAAGTCGGCTGCCATCACCTCACTAAAGAACGAGATTATATAGAGCTTCTCCTATTTGGATAAATCTAGTGCAACACATCTCATAGCCTCTAGTCACCTCTAGATTTTTCTCTAAAAGAAAGACTCATTCTCAACCAAGCAGCTCAAGTTAAAGGAAATTAAAGAAGAAAAGCAACAAGCAAAGCAACCTTTCTACAAGTTTCGAGGGAGATCGAGGAGCAAGAGGCCAGGTTGGCCACTTTGAGAACTCGAAGAGACGAACTTCTTCAGCATAATAGGGAATTGACTGCTAGGTACATAGATGTATTTCAAGAAGCTCAATCCATCAAGACTTATTTAGAAAACTAGAAGGATGCAGTAAAGGAATGGATCAACCAAGAAGAATAGGCTATAATTACTAGGCAGAAATGCCTAGCAGTTTAGGAAGACCTACGAGGCTTCGACTTTGATTTCCTATGACCCATTTTCTTTTACCTATGGATATGGATATGGATACTGACATTTTTATGATGCCTTGTGATTTGCTATAGTACTGCTTGCTTTGATGTTTTGGACATGTACTTTATGTGATTACCATCCTTTCATGGATGATGACTATAACATGATTATCACAGGGCCTTTTCACTTCTTTTAGCTCTGTTTAGGCATTATTTGTATGTTGCCACTATTCACAGCATACTTTATACTATAACCATTCATTTGCATTTTTCAAATATCCAATTTTCAGCATAAATACTACCGAAATTTTGCAAAAATAAAAAAAAACTCCAAAAATGATAAAACCTCAAACAAAAGCACACACCTTTATTTATTCACAAGTGGCAGATAAAGGCATGCCATTTTACAAAACAACAAACTAACAAAAAGATACACCACTAAAGGAATAGTGACATATTATTGGCACCAGGACAAAAACACATTTATTTCAGCTTTTTCTTATTTCCCCCAAGGTAGGGAAATATTTCTTCAAATATTTTTCATTAATGAATCTCTTATGTGGTATCTCATCCAAGCTTTATAACTAGTAGGCATTTCCTTCCAGAACCTGATGAACCCTAAATGGTCCTTCCTAGTTTGGAGACCATTTCCCCAGTTCTCTGTCTTTGGTTCCAGGCGGCAAAATAACTTTCCACACTAAATCTCCCACTTCAAACTTTTTCTTTCTAATTCTTTTGTTGTAAAGTCTGGAAATCCTTATTTTCTAAACTAGCATACTAATCAAAGCTCTAAGCCTTTCTTCATCCACACTTTCAAGCTCCATCATCATAGGTTCTAAGAATTGTTTAGGAGTCAGGTTGTTTTATCTAGCCACTCTTTGAGATGGAACAGATACCTCTACAAGAAGAACAATATCATGTCCATATGTAAGAGCAAAAGGACTGGTGCTAGTTGCTTCCCTCTTAGAAGTCCTATATGCCCATAAGGTCTCAGATAGGATTCCTGGCCAATCCCTTAGATTATCCTTCAACATCTTTTCTAGGATTCCAATAAGGATTTTATTTGAAACTTTTGCCTAGGGGTGGCCAAGGGCCGGTTTTGGCCCGGAACCGAACCGGAATCGGCCCGATCAAACCCGAAACCGGTCAAACCCGGAACTGGGCTGAACCGGCCCTGAACTGAGGGTGGGACCGGTTCAGGGCCGGTTCCACCATTCTGGAACCATGAACCGGTGGTTCCGGTTCTGGTTCATTTTATGAAAAAAAAAAAATTTATGTTAAAAATTCAAAAAATGCAAGTTACAACTCTTATAAAATTATACATAATTTTCTCTTACTCGTGGTATATGTTATTTTCTAAAATAATATAACTTTTTTACAGTGCGTAAAAACCGAACCGAAAAAACCTAAACCATGAACCGGAACCGGGGTTAAGCCGGTTTCAGTTCGGTTCCACCTTAGGTCGAACCGTGAACCGGCGGTTCCGAACCGGAATCGGCCGGTTCATGAACCGTGGCCACCCCTACTTTTGCCTGACCATTAACCTGAGCATAGTGAGGAGTTGAATTCAAAAGCTTGATGCTATAATCCTCCACAAATTCCCTGGTTTCCTCTCCGGTAAATATAGTACCCTGATCAGTAGTAATAGTCTGCGGAATACTAAATATGTGGATGATGTGCTCTTTAATGAAGAAAATTATATCTCTCTGTTCAACCTTCTTTATAGGAATAGCCTCCACCCATTTAGTAAAGTAGTTGGTAGCCACAATAATGAAACTATGACCCTTGGATGAAGCGAGATCATAATCAAACTCATATTCTTTTCCAAAGAATCTACATGCAAAAATTCTTTGCTCTTCATTTTTTGATTTGCAAAGTAGTATAGATTTCAATGGTTAATTCAAGAAACACATCATACTTCACTATTTTTAACTTAAACTAGCCTAGCAAAACATTCACAAAATTATGCATTCCAATATTCTTCAAGAGTTGATCATCAAAGTATTTAGGCATGCATATGTTTCTTTTGCTAAGAGAATAGAATCTCTTACCTTCTTCATATGAGAAAATAAAAAAGAAAGCATCATACTTATCTTTGAGATCTGTTGGCTTAGGTCTTATCTCCATTGGTGCCTTCTCTTTTGCATTGGACGGTAATGCAGCTGGAGCTGAAGGAAATATGTCTATCTCTTAAGGAAGAGGAGGCTCTGAAGGGGCCGGAGAGGAAGTATTTAAAGAAAAAGAATGTGATGGTGAGGAATTCTCCTTACTATCTTCAGCTATTGACAAATAGAATATTAATTATCAAAGTAAAACTAACATAAAGAGGAAAGTTTAGAAGTGACATGTTTAAATCTGATATCTCTTCTTCAGAACTAGAACTATCATCATCTTCTACTTCTACCACTGTTTTCTTTTTACTTTTCCCCTTTGAACTACTGAGTATGGTAGTCAACCTCTGAGACTTACTTCTAGAAGGGACTGGAGGTGTGACTTATTTCTTTTTCTTTGATGGTTTGGTTGCAGCCTTGGTGGTGCTTTTTTCTTTTACGGGTAGGTGCTGTGGAAGCTAGAGAGATCAAAGTACATGTAAAATAATTTGAGTTTGTTAGTAGTTAGTTAAAAATGTAACACACTAAAGCTGTGGGAATGTTTTTACCTGGACGAGGAACATGTATGAGTTCCTTAATTTATAACTGCCACCACTTTTCATAGGAAGTGATATGCTCAGAATCCGTGGGAGAGACATAGAAGTGTAGGTGTTGTAAAGTATCCTTCATTTTCTGGATGACAGTCTTAGTACAAGACTTTGGGTCGTCTATGAAGGAAGAAAAGGTAAGAGGATCTGAAACATGAGGGATAGAGGGTTTGAAACCAAACTGATGGCTGACAAAAAAGGTATGTATCTCTCGAAGGATAGGGGAGTACCACCTATGGAACCCTTCTCTCAAAAGGCAAACCTACCTCCAATCACAAACAGCCTAGGGGTGGTAGCCTGATAGAAAATTTGGGTTTCTATAACACCAAGGAGGGGGTTATAAAAAAGGTGAAGCCATTTAGGTCTGCTAAGGAAATCAGAATCCTTATAAAGATAAGTGGGTCTTTCTTTGGGTTTTAGTGCTAAAAGGTGTCTATATACTACCCTATGACTCCTATAACAGACTTGGGTAATTAGAGTACACCCTGGATCAAGTGAATGGGATAAATGAGGAGCTGTATGGTTGTTATGAAAAATAGGGAAGTAGGCAAACAACCAAATCTGCAAAAGCCATACACCACCATTTATGTATTTGAAGGGTTCCTTGAGACATCTTCTTAGGTTGAAGTAAAGGTTTCCAAGAAGGATAGAACCTAAGGCATAATGTCTGCCTTTGGCTAAAGCATATGCCCCTTTGGCTAAAGCATATGCCAGAGGGAAGTACTCTAAAGTGGGCTTAGCAGAAGTATGATAGAAGATGTATTTACAGAGAAGAACCCAAAGAAAATCAACATGCTCATCAAAGGTGGGCTCACCATGCCTAACCTCATTGATCAAACAGCTGTAACTATCATGAGGCCTGAGGGTAGTAGGAGGCTCCTCAATCAAGCAAACCATATTATCCCCAAGAATAGGAAGTCCTGTGAGCATGAACATATCCAAGAGGGTAATAGTCATATGCCCATAAGGAAAAATAAAGCAGTTCGATGAAGGAGACCAAAAACATAGAGCTGCACTGATAAGAGAGGCCTGGTATTTATTCTTTTCTCTGGATATATGAATTAGCTATAAAATACCAAGCCTGAACCAAAGATTCTCAAATGTGGGAGCTAGCCTGTCTATCCATCGGTTCCAATAATCCATAGGTCTGATCCATAACCTGATGAAAGTGGTGGGATCTTCAAGGTTATCCTAACTATATAAAACATCTAAAACCGAACTCAGGTAATGAAGAGAAGGACCTTCTCCAGGAATCGTGGAAGAAGCTATGGGGGTAAGTGTCAAAGGAATTCCTTTAGGATACCTGTAGTAAAATAAGCTGCCAAAGGCATGTGATAAAGTTAGTTCAAAGGACTGACTATGATGAATAATGAGAATTTGATAAACATAGGGATTAGTATACCAGATCTGAAGATAAGGAGGACAGTTATCCAGAAAGAATTCCTTTATCAAAGTAATTTTTACTTTCTAAAAGGAAAAAGGAAATAATTAAGGGAGTTATTGTAAAACAAGAAAAGGGTGATACAAGCACAAGGAAATACCTCCCATTCGTCAAGTTCTTCAGCAGTGAATTGAGACAGTGGAGGTGAAGTAGGTCGTGGCTTTCATATTAAAAGTCATTTCATCAGAAAGACTTTTGAAGAGATAAAGATTCAATGCAATGCAGAGGACAAGAAAGTTTATTACCTGATGAGTGGGATGAGAGCCCGAAGGAGGTAAAGAAGAACCAGCAGTTTCTTCGGTCATTTTGCCTGAAATATGAAAGAAAAATAGTGAGATAATTGCCATTGAAAATATTCATAAAGGAAAAATAATGCAATTCATAAGAAAGAGAAACACAGTATGGATGAAAAGCAGCTGTTTATTAAAGATAGCCAAAAGAATTCGTTTGGTTAAAGTTTGGTGTGAGCAGATTGTTTTCTTCATTGATGGTAGCATTACATCTGTATTTTGGGTAGGGAGGTTAATAAAGCTAAATCGAATCAAATATACGAAAATTACTGGAGGAAATGAGAAGGTAATAATTCAGAAAATATAATCAGGCTATTGTTCTAAATTTCCTTAAGGAAATTTTTGCAAATTTGATGTAGAGTGGAGCCCACATTCCACAAGGTGCAAAAAATAGGAAATCATAGGTCTGGATATGTTTGTAGGAGTTAATAAGCAGGTAATGGGCCGAAATAGCTTCCTGGCCATCAAGATACCTTGAGATATTAATTACCTCCAGGATTTTTATGAAGTTGAGAGGCATGTTTGGCAAGTTGATGCTAAATAATTGACAAAAATAATTTTCTCGGGGATAATAAAGAAAATGATATCCAAGCATGGGTGAAAGTTTGATGAGAATTTTTAGAAGCCATTCCATAGAAGAAGTTACAAGAAATTGGCACTAAAAAATTATTTGATGTGATTTTTTTTGGCTCAGTTTAAAGGATTTTATTAATTAATTTCCTTTAATTAAGCTAAAAATTATCAAAATAATTATTTTGGCAATTAATTGCTAAAATAATTAAAATTACTGTTCAATTATGCAAAATTATATAAGTTTAATCCTGTATGCAGCAGAAATAATTTTGCATAAATACAAAAAATTATAAATTCCACCGAAATTCACGGTGAAAATTGAGCAGCATTTCCCCTATATTTTTGACATACAGGTTTTGTAAATAATTGCAATAAACCTGTATAGAAGTAATGCATTCACAAAATCCTATAAATACCCAACATTATAGTTTTTAAATCATAAAAGTTTGCATTAAAATAAAAGTACAGGAGTTATTAAGAAATTTATGTTTCTTTCTTTTGTAAACTTTGAGTACAGGCTTCTATATGCAGAAGGCCCAAAGGAAGTGGCAAATTCAGCAAAACCTAGCCGAAAAAGAACCAAACTAGATGCAAGACCGGTTCTGGTTCGGTCGGATTTGGTCTGGTCAGCTTTGGTTTGGTCGACAATAAATCATTCCTTGTTGTTGCAGACATCGAGGAAGCCGAAGGAGAGAGCAGCTGCGGTGGCTCCTTTGGCAGCATTGGCGATGGTGTGGAGCGAGCAGGGGGCGGCAGTGGCGGCGTGAGGAGGTTTGGTCCAGTGTCGCGCGAAGGAATTTGGCTCGGCAACATCGCGATCTTCAGTAGCAACATCGATGGCGTCGCGGTCTCCTCTGGCAGCATCAGTGGCGTGGACGAAGGCAGCAGCGTGATGGTCAGTTTCAGTGGTGGTCTTAACGCCGACAGTTCTGGATGAAGCTTCTGGTGAGTGGAAAGAAGAAGAAGAAGAAGGAGAAGAAAGAAATGGAAGGAAGGAAAAAGGGGAAGTAAATGAGTTTTTGTGGGTTAGGTTTTTAGGAATTAAATTTGGGAGAGAAGGTAATTTAGGTGCAGTTTCCTTAGTTAGGATTGAGTTAGGGAATTTATTTCCCAGGCTATTTGAATTTTGAAGGGAGGAGCCAGTAGAGGGAAACTCCTCTGAAGATAGGGATGAGTCTGTATAATATTTTTTGGCGCAATTTTGTTTATCCAAAATTTATTATTGGGCTCGTTTTTGTTGTCTTTCGAGTTGACCTTGTGCATAGAGTTGAGGTTGAAATACTTGATAAAAATAACTGGTAAATTCATCAAATTGTACCTTGGGCCTAGGCATTTTTTTGAGAGATAAAAAATAGAGAAAGGTGAAAAAGGTTAAGAATGAAAATGGGAAGATGGTAGAAATTCTATATAAATTAGCTTTGGACCCACCCAAGCTAATTATATGCGGGGGACATTGTTTATACCCAAATATGAATTTTATCAAAATCAAGGCCAGGTGAAGCCCAATATTGGGATCCAACCCATTTGAAATTGCTTAAATAAGAAGATTGTTAAGCTTAAGTAAGAAACTTCTGGAGGTAACCGGAGAAATCAATAAAGGACAGTAGCGTTGCTGAAGGTAATCTAATGGATACAGGTTACACAGTAATTATTGAAGGAAGTTATGACCACAGTTAAGAAAAATTTACTTTTGCACCAAGTACTTGCACTATAAAAAGGCAAAGCATGGATGAGACATGGGCATCAAACAATCCAATCATCCAACAACAACATCAACAAAACACAATTATCAATCATCAATCAACCAATCATTAGCAAATTTTCAATTCCAATAGTCAATAGCTATTTTCTAGCTTTTGGCAATTTTACGATTTCATTATAGCAAGCTTTGTAATTACTTTTCCTTGAATGCAATTTTCAATTTCAATTTCATTAAGCTTATATACATTACCTCTAGTCTATCTACACTACCCCCAGCTCACTTTTCATTACCTTTAGCAAATTTATCATTATTTCCAGCAAAATACTATACTGTCTATCATTAAATACAATTTTCAAATCCCTTGGAACTCAAACAAATTGTGGTAAAGGTGTTTGAAAATTCACAATTATCTGAAAAAAGTCAGTATTTACAAATTTGAGAAATCAATCTTCCTTGACACACTCGAAAATTCAATTTGCTAAAAATTGCACCAACATATCTATTTGTATTAGTAAAGATCTATTTGTTTTCATTTTGCAAATAAAAAACTGTCTGTTTATATAACAAAATTAGAGACCAACTGTTGTTTTGTCTCTAATAAGAGACATAATAATTATTCCATTTCTAATAAAGTATAAATTATTATTTTTTAAAGAAAAATAAAGTATAAATTATTATAATACAAATGTAATAAATAGATGACACTGAATAAAGATATTTAATTTACTTTAATCATAATTCTACTTATTAAAATTTCTTTATTTTTTTATAACTTTTTACTTTACTCTAGTGTGTATTATCAATAGTGTAAATTTATATAAATAATTAAAATATGAATTATAATTAATAATTAGAATTCATTTACAACATGTAAAATATTTATACACTATTTATTTAGATTTAATAATAAATAGAGTATAATTTTTTTTGTATTTAAATTATATTTTGGTATATTATCTTTCATCATACAAATTATATAATTATATTATAAATTATATATTTAAACTTGAGACATATTAAAGATAAAATATATTATATCTTTAATTTTTTTTTAAAAATGTGTCTTTAATTGTTTAAGATATAAAAAAAATAAAAAAAGTTAACCTAATATTTCCCTCCAATTCCTTTTCGTAGAATCTAATTTTCCCTCCCACCTTCTTTACTAAAATTTTTCCCTCCCATTTTTTCTAAGTTTTCTCCCTCCTTATCACCTTTTCCTTCTCCTTCCATCTTTTTCCTTTCTTCCCTCTTTCAGGTTTGTGCTGCCGCCACCGCTGCCACTGCTTCCGCCGCCACCGCCGCCACCGCCGCCATTGTTACCGCCGCCGATCTGCCTCTACTGCCGATGCCGTCACTGCCTTAAGCTACAGTCGTTGCTGCCTCTGCCAAAGGTATTCTTTTCCATTTTTCTTGTTTTTTATTTATTATATATATGTTTGAAATATTAAATTATTTAGTTATTTGAAAATAAATGAATTATATAACACTAAAAATATTTATTTTATACTGTTATATTCATTTTTATATGAATTATATAAAATTTTTTTTACTGTTATGTTGTGTAAAATAAATTTATAGTAATTATAGGTAGAATTCAGTTGAATTTATATATTATAAATTTAGTTGAATTTATTTAAAAATAAATAAATTATGCAACACTAAAATTATTTATCACACCCACATGATAAAAACAACTTTCAAGACCTGTGTCTTCTTACTGAATAATCTCCTTAATATGTACAACAAATTTGGTCGGATGGGTACTGCTCAGAAAGTGTTTGATAGAATGTCTGAACCAGCTGTGCTATTGTTTGTGGGTTGTGTAGGCAAGTTTTTATGACAACTTTTTTTTTTTTTTTGAACATCAAGTTTTTGTGACAACTTGCTTATAATTAATATGAATTATGTTATTTATTAATTAATTAAATTGTTTAGTGATTTGTTAAAAATTGATTTATATATGATTTAGTCCGTTAAATTAAATGATTAATTATTTAGTTAAATTAATTAGCTGTGTCACTATGTGGATATATATATATATGTGTGTGTGTGTGTGTTTGGATTTGTTATGTGTGTGAGTGTGGATCTGTTTGTGTGTGTTGCGGGTGTGTGTGTGGATCTGTTTGTGTGTGTGTGCTGTGTTTGTCTGTGTGTTTTTAACTGTTGTGTATAATGTGATAATTAATTTTATAATTATACAAAATAGATTTATAAAAATTATGGATGAAAATTAATAAGATTTAAATTTTTAAATTTGAATAAGTTTATTCTTGACTAATTATTGAAATTAAAATTTTTTATTCAATTCAGCTTTATAACTAAAAATAGTTAACTTTTACAAAATAAAACTACTTAAACATAAATTGTAAAAAAAAAATTGTATGCTTTAATTGATAAATTATAATTGAGTTTATAAGTTGTTATTTGTGAATGATTAATTAATTATTTAATTAAATAATGCAGGATTATTGTTAGACTATTTATTTGTTGAAATTTTTGTATTTGATGTGTTAAGAATATTAATGCTAGGTATGTGATTTATTTTAATTATAAAATTAATTAATTAAATGGTGAAATATGTATGCTTTATTAGAAATTCAAAATTATATTTTAAAAATTAATTCTAAAAAAAATTATATAATAAAATTTTGTACTTTCAATATTTTTTTATATATTTTTTGTTTTGTATCTATTGTAATTTGATATTTCAATTAACTAATATGAAAGTATTTTTATACATGAAATAAGGCGGCAACAGATACAATTATAATATTGCCGAGAGTTTGGAACTTTTGAAGTAAAATGTGATTCGGAACGGTTCCGTCTCTATTCCATCTCTCTTTGCGATTAGAGATGAAATAGAGACGGAATCTTCCGTCTTTATTAAGTGATTTTTTTGTACTAGTACCTTGATTGTATGCATGTTGTCTTTTGAAGGTACTTTGCATCAAGATGATGGATGTTGATAATGGAAATGATGCCATGCTGATCGATGGTCAGAAGCTTGGAAATATCCCCAATGAATTTAATCCTAACTATCTTAAACTTTACTATGGTAATTTCTTTTTATTTGTTTTTAAAGTTGGAAGAAGAGGGTTTACTATTTCTTTCAGTTTC
>CATIWO010453617.1:0-29565 GCA_949673435.1 Macaranga tanarius
AATTCAATTATATTTCCACCAAAATGCACCAACTCTCATTGCATACATATTTGATTTAAATATTATATATGGTGGCCAATCATACACAACACATTCAAACTCACAATTGAACTCAAATCATTAACATAACATAAAATAAAAAGTTGTAATTCATTGATTTATTCTTTCTTGCAATTCTAAAAAATAATGTCTTAGCCAAGATAAATGTAAACATAATTAAACAATAACAAGAAGGTAAATAAAATACAAAGTACTAAAAGAGAAAGATAGAACTTTGAATGTAGATAGCCTTCTTAAAGATTCCTTGACTTGCTTTGAATGTTCTTCACTTGAATATTTGAATTGTACTAACAATACTAACTAAATAAAACTAACACTTTTTGACATAATAATTTAAATACTTTCTGATATCTCCTAACTATATTGTTCTTCTTATGTCTAAAATACAGCCAATACATGTATTTATAGGCATTAGGAGTAGTTACAAGTGATTAAAATTTGTATACAATTGGAAAGGCACCATTTGACATGAAAAGTCACCATCCTATGCAAATGTAGTAACTTCAAGGGCATTTTTGTCCATCGAACTGACTTTATCTCTAGAAAGTATCTTCATGAATGTTATAGGTCTTTGAGTTATCTTTCGAATACAACTTAAATCACCTTATTTGGAGGTATGTAGAGGAATTTATGGCCAAAATACGAAACCTATGCAAAGTTGAAAAGTTGCATCTCTTGGACTCAGCACCACTATGCCAACTTGGCACAGTCAGCCTCTATTATGAGTTGGCACATTGTGCCGACTCAACACAAGCCCGAACTTGCTTCCTTTGGCTTTTCTTCACTCCAATGCAACTTTAATCATGAAATTAGCCTAGAGTGACCTATAAAACACACAAGTAACATCAAAGCACAAAAATAACAATAAAAATGCAATAATTAATTAAAATTCGAATGTAAAATAAATAAAAAGCAATAAAACGATCCTAAATAACCATGTCAGTTTGCATACTATCATCAATATAGTCAAAACATTTGACTAATATGCATTGATCCTAGTAAACTTTATGGTTTATAACAAGTAATGTTGCTAACAAGTACAATAAATTGAATGGATCTAGCATAAATCCCACAGATATCTCACAATGAGATCTTATTGTAAATGATATATAAAACCATAATTAATGATGCTATGAAAATAGTCTATAATAATTGAAAGAAGATACCAATGTCTTTTAAATTTAATAACACTATTATGACTACAAACAACACATAAAATGTATCCTGACAATAATTTTCTATTAACTGAATAACTAGCAAAGATAAAACCTATATATATATCTTGACAAGAATTTTCTATTAATATAATTGATAAAGATAAAACCTATATACCTTACCAACATAAGATAATTTACCATTCTCGATATTAACACAATCTTTGATCTTTTTAAGCATCTCAAAACTCTCACCAGTACAGTGCAATGGTCATATTCAAGACTAGACAAAGGTCATATGAAATGATCTTACTGTAACAGTAATTTCAAATTTAGCATTGCCTTTTGCATGCTTCAAATCTTTAAATGCATTAAAATATGACATTGCCATTACATATCCTCTCAATAACTTTATTCTTAAGATTTTGTATCTTGTATAGCCTAATGTTTTCAACAATTTACACTTACCTGAAGAATTTATGTTATGCATACTAAATCTTTATGGTATGCCTTTTTATTGTATGCTTTTTAAAGTGAGATACATAATAAGTTGTGAAATTTAATATTATGGACTAAAACAATAAGTATCAAAAATGCCTTATAAAAGTCTTCAATATTATATGTTTGGACAACTGTTGCTAAACTTTATGCAATACATCCAAATTATATTATGCAAGTAAATTATTATCTACTTATAATAAGAGAAAATAAATAGTTTCCACTAACCTTAAGTATCATGCATTTTCAACTTTTATTATACATAATCAAAAGGATTTAATTTTAATTTGTATGTATGCTATAATAGAGCTTATCTAATTCAAACTATAAAAGGATTGTATAAATCCATAGATGAGATGATTATTACCATATTCTTGATAACCTTATAGCCAAAATGTATAGACCATTTTCTCTTTAATACTATAATAATATAAGTTTAAAGCCATTTAATGTAACTCCAAACCATAATAAGCTACATACTCAGTTTTTTAAACATCTTTATTATTCCTTTTGGAATCCCTGACAATCTTAAAAACCTACTTAATAATGTAGTTTTGAAATTTATTTGCTATAACTTAAAACCTTTATAAGTTATCAATATGGCTTTAAATAAATCCATATCAGACTATTTATTGGTCTTTGGTAAACTGCAATATGTTCATAGTTTTAAAGAATATAAGCTCCCACTCATATTTATGTCTAAAAGTATTTAATATCATATTATAAATTTAATCATAAACAACATCTTAATTAGTTAATGTATTAGGTAGATAACTAATGTCATAATCACTCATACTTTATAAAATAAATGAAAACACTATAGCGCTTTACCTGTTGGATGTTACAAATGAGTTTTTATATCTATATTCTATGATGGCAGAGTCTTAATTGTTTAAGTAGACTCTTCATTTAGTAACATCCACAGGCTCTAATCTAATGTCCATATAAACTTATAAGTAAAGACAATATATCATGGTTTATTAACTTTGATGATTAAACAGAATGTGATTACCATTAGTTGCAACCAACAACCATATAACTTAGTTATTTTTATGATTTCTCAATTCTTTAACTCTTTTACTACAATTACATTTGTAGTCTTTTATATGATCTGCTATACTTTATGAAATACATAACCGTAAATACACATTGCAATTGTCTATAATAGAATCATAAAGACATTTTATCTTCCTAAAATATAGAGGTGTTCAGTTAGGATTGCTGCTTATCCACAACTAATAATGGTATCTCAATTGCAAATCTTATTTGAAAATTCATGAGAGATATAAAACATTTAACTTCTATCTAAAATAATAAGAGAATCCAACCTTAGTTAACATGCTCTTTATTGCACCTTTAATGTGTGATATTGTCTCTATTCACAAAACTTTCTTCAATCCATATAGTATAGTAAACAAATTTACTATACATAAATTTTAAAGAAGTACTCAGCAAATAATTTTTAGGTGTCCATATACAAAGTGCCTTTTTGTAATACACATTTCCTTGGCAAAAAATAAAATGCAGCTAGCTTAATAAATTTTCTAGTTACGTCTCAATCCTATTATAAAAACCTTGAACTAATAAGGTCTCCCAATTAATTCTTTAAATGAGAACAATAATTTAAATTTGAAAAACTCTTATCACATATTATGAGTAGATAAGATCATTTTGTCTAAATAATAAATTCTTAATGATCATATTTATGAGTAAAACCACATTGGCTAGTTTTATCCTTAAAACAATTATTATATGCCACTAGCTTTACTTAATATAAACATAAGACGAATGGAGTAATTTATCAACCTCTTAACTCTTTATATTACAAATGTGACTGAACATTTATGTCACACCCGCACCGCTAGATGTTAAGCAGGCATGACATGCTATATTGAGCTGGCTAGTGCTGAATATTTCTTGACTGACAGACTACCTTGGGTTAGCTTAAAGAATGCCTCCTACTTGCTTTTCTTATAGCTGCATGTTAAGTATTCTTTATGAAATTTTGTAAAGAATACATTCCATGTCAACCCTTCACCAAAAATACTGCGAACTCTAGTCAGCCAGTCATCTACTAATACTTTCATAAATCCATGCACATTCTAGACCTTCTCAATCTCAGTCAGTCCTATGATGAGAAAAGCTTTCTCTAACTTTTTCATCCATTCATTAGCTAGTCCACCAACTATAGACCCCTCAAAATCATATGCACCTAATATGCGTGCATGATCTATAATCATCCAGGGATCACAGTACTACTCCCGAGCAGCCATGGTCGCCATAAAAGCTTGGCTCATAAGAGCTCCCATACCAACATCAGCTTGAAAAGGAGGTACTGGCTGCACTAGTTATAGATCAGGTGGAACTGGTGGGAGATAAACTAGGGGTGCAGGAGCAGGTTGTGGAGGTGGAGCAACTAGATACACTCCTGATGCATCATCACCAAAGGTGGAATATATATGTTCCCCTCTAATGAAAGACACATTATCCATCCCTTTAGGATGATCTAGAAGGTTGGCCAACATCAGTAATTCTGGCGACCCGACCACGGTTATAACCATAACCCCTACCACCTCTAAGTCTTAGCGGCATTGTTCTATAAAAATATAATAGAAATAAAGTCTTAGACTTAACAATTCTATTCTAGAGATAGAACACTAGATAAAATACTAAGCTTAAGCAAAGTGCTAAACCTAAGTAAACTGCTAAACCTAGGTAAACTACTAAACCTAGGCTCTTATACCAATTAAGTTGTCATACCCACTCCACTAGCTATGGAGTAGGCGTGACTGGCTGGCTATGCTAATGCTAAGGAGAATAATATGATAATGTAAATACTTATATTGCTATCACAATCTCCTTTAAACATTCTTTTACTACTAAAAATAAGTTTACCAAATACATAATAGAGTACTTTTGTGTATAATCAAAAGATAAGGAATTAAGATGATTGGCTCAACCTCCATTAGATGCCAGAATGAAACAAACAAACTGGGTCCTACAGTCTATTGCCATTACTCCACAGAGTCTAAAAAGTTTCAAAATAAAAAGGGATGAGTATAAAAATACCCAATAAGTGGATAATGCTAAAAATAAGTGGGAACATTAGCTATCATATGTAATAGTAATATATATATATATATATATATATATATATACTACTTTGC
Source organism: Macaranga tanarius (assembly GCA_949673435.1). Taxonomy (NCBI): domain Eukaryota; kingdom Viridiplantae; phylum Streptophyta; class Magnoliopsida; order Malpighiales; family Euphorbiaceae; genus Macaranga; species Macaranga tanarius. Next base: position 4,880 of record CATIWO010453617.1, read on the forward strand.
TAAAACTTATAGAGCTACTGAAATCATTCTTATAATTTATTAAAAAAAACTAATTCGCTGATAACTGAATACTATATCAATATAGTTACACAATTGTTATTAAACTAATAAACATTTAATATAATCTTAATCCATACACTCATTTAATATGTAACCAAAAGATTATGTTAAATTGTTGACACATTAGGTGCAATGATGACACTGGCAGCCCAAGTGTAAATATATAATGCTGGTCATACACATGCGCAGAGCTACCTCTAAAAGGCTAGCCACCCTATTGTATGCCCCAAAGGCTATATGTACAACCAAGCGATGTCCTAAAGATAGTTGCTAAGTAATACTGTTGAGATAATACACTAGTCATTATGGTGTAATCTAAAGGATACATATTACGAGGGTATAGACTTATTTATAAATCAAAACATCTACATTTATCAAACTGCTAATAAAGTATAATAGTTGAATCTCTGGCTAATGCTAGAATCAATATACTATTGAGAATAATCATTTCATAAAATAATAATGAAAAACACACTTTTGCTTTAAAATTTGCTTCAACTATATTAGTAATAAATATATTGCCATATGTTCCCAATTTCTGATATATAAGCTAGGTAATTTATAAAACATCAATAGTAATCAGAATATTTGATAAAAACTATTAGTAAGGAAATATTAGTAAATCATAGAAAAACATTTTATATCCTTCAACATTTTTATACATATAGCTTCAACAATTAAAGTTATAGGTTTAGCCACTCACCTGAGCTTGTTAAATCAAGATCTAGTTAGTTAGACCTGACCTAGGCTTCACAGCTATGACAGGTTATGATCCTAACATTTAAAAAGTAAAATTATAAGATTATCAGCTTTCTATCTAAATTGTACTCAACCTAGTTGACATATCATAGGTTGGTATGGTTTAAAACCCTAAAAATGGTCTGAAAAGCTTCCAAAAAGGTCTAGAGGCATCAGAAGGCTACTGAGGGACCTCCTCAGTGCATTGAGGTGCCTCCTCAGCTCACTAAGGCAGCTCCTCAGCACTGGGGCACCTCCTCAGAGTTAAGGCATCGCCTGAGTGAGTTCCAGACGAACTTCTGCAGCTGAAAACCTCCATTTTTGCATATTTTGATCAAAATCCAACACCAAAACAACATCCAAACAAGGAAAACATTTATAGAGAGTCTATTCTGGCCTACCTAAAGCTCTAAACATATCAAATAATCAAAACATACAATTTCATCAAAAATTCAAGAATTGGGAATAAAATAAAACTAAATTCATTTACCTCAAATACTTAACTTCAATACAAATCTTGATCTTAGAAGATAAAAAACTTAGAAAAGTAACTAAAATGGATTGGATAATGAGAAGTTAAGAAGAAAGAAAGAAAGAAATAGTAATATGAATAAGGAAAAGGAAATTGGTGGTGTAGGAAGGAAGAAGATGATGCTACATTTTTTTGAATAAATAACCATTTAGTCCCTTAAGTATTTCCTAATTACCTAATAGATCCTTAAACTTATTTTCTAATCCTATTAATCTTAATAGGTTAGTTAACTTCTAGAGCAGAATATTACACATCAAGAGGTAAAGTATGAAAGAACTTGTTATACTGAGGGAGTTCTATTAATTTTTATCGCAGCCATAATTGTTATTGTACTTACAAAGAGATCAGGCATCACCTGATCGAATAGGCATATCGGCAGATCATTCAGGCACTGTCTAAGTGGATTTGTCATTGCCTCTTCACTATGGTCGATGCCTGACTACTGTATAGGTGCGTTAATAACCAAAACAAAGATGGAACTTGAACTAAATTGAGTTTTAAACATAATCTCAAGGTTGGCTGAGTTATGTGACTCTAGCATTATAATTATTATATCTAAATGGTTAGAGAAATATAAGATATTACCACCATTATAGATACTAGGGGATGTATGAACATAAATGAATATGTATATACACATAGGCATGAGAATGTCTAATAAAAAAATATAATTATGCCAAGTTGTGATATTATGGTGCTGTCATAAATAATTTGTGTATACATAACGGAGCTTAATACTATTAAAATAATTGTATATATATAGCTTAAAGTATAAAGTATGTAATAAGAGAAATATGTTTGTGTGACTTTGTTTCTATATGAAACAAGTAAAAAAATATATTGGAGAGCAACATAGGCATGTACATGGCCGTGTTAAATGATGGATTTTTGGACGGAAAAGGACATAGCCGAGGACATGAGCGTGTTCCAAACCATATTCATTATGCTTAAAGTTTTCAAAAGCAAACATGGGTATGGACATGAGCATGTCTCATGGTGTGCTAATGTACATGGGCAAAAAATATGAGTGTGTTGTAAGGTGTGTTCTAAAAAAATATATTTAATAAATATTGTGAGTTATAACCTTTCAATGGATGGTTATGTCTTTCCATTGAATGGTTGTGTCCTAGGTTAAAGAGTGCCTACTCCCTTATATATACACTTCTCCTACATATTAACAAATTAATCAAAAACCTTCTTAATTCATTCTCTTATATTCTTTATATATTTCTTACAAGGTTCTTTGGGAAAACTTCAAAGTTTTTGCTATCTAATGTTTCAACCTTTATTGTATTGTGAACGTGTTTTGCTAATAAAAATCCAAAGCAAACACATAGTGGGGGTAATAAACATTTAAAAGAAAGTGATTATATCATACTTCAGAGCCTAAAATATACACCTACTATCATAATGATTTTTAAGTGTTTATTTTGCAATCATTTATTATGGAGTCCAAGGCTGTCAAGAATCAAGAGTTTGCGAAGTTGGATAAATTTAATGGAACCAATTTCATATGTTAAAAAGATGAAATGTTTTTTCTTCTCACTGCTTTGAAGATTTCTTACATTTTGGATCTTCAAGCACCAACTTTTAAGGATAGTGAGGAAACTAAGGCAGAAAGAAAGAAATGTGAAAAAGATGAACTTTTATGTAGAGGACACATTCTCAACAACTTGTTTGATCATCTATATGATCTTTTCACATCTATCAAGTCTTTAAAAGAGATTTGGAATGTGCTAGAATTCAAGTACAATAATGATAAATAAGGTATGGATAAATTTCTTATTATGAAGTACTTTAAATTTACTATGGTTGATAATATTTCTAAAAGAATCAAGTCCATAAATTACAAATCCTAGTCTCCAAATTAAAGAACTTGAAAGTTTTAGTTCCTGACTCATTACAAGTTAGAGGAATAATTGCAAAATTGCCTCCAAATTGGAATGATTATAGGAAGAAAATTATGCATACCATATAAGAGTTTTCTCTTAAATAAATTCAAAAACATTTTTGCATAGAAGAGGAAACTAAAGTGTAAGTCGAGAAATTTGCTTGTGAACCTACAATAAAAGTAAATTTTGTTGAAGGTAATAAAAAGCCTAGTGGAGCAAATAAGAGAAAATAGTTTGAAATGCATAGTTCAAGTTCTAGAAATTCTATCAAAACTAAGAAAGGAAAGACATGCTACAATTACGAAAAGAAAGGACATTACAAAAGAGAATGCAGGTTTCATAAGAAGCAAAATCTGAAGTTTTTAAAATGTTAAGAATTCTAACAAAGTAAATCTAGTGGAACAATAATAAACCATTGAACTTATGGCTATGGTGATGGATTTGCAATTTAGAATGATTACGAAACTTCAAATGGCTGCAGTCCCGAATACCAATAATTGGTGGTATGATTCTGGTGCTATTGTCCATGTATGCAATAACAAATTAAAATTCAAAAATTATATAGTTGTTGATAATAACATAAAGTGTTGATGGGAAATCATAATTCTACAAAAGTAGTAGGTAAAGGTAATATATAACTATTATTTACATCTGGTAGAAAGTTACTTTTGTTGAATATATTGCATGTGCACAACATGAAGAAAAATATCATATTTACTGATTTGTTGAACAAAAAGTGGTTCAAATTTGTGCTAGAATCTGACAAAATGATTTTATCTAAAAATAGACAATTTATGGGCAAGGGTTATTCATATGAAGAAATGTTGAAACTTAGTCCTTATGATGATAATAATAATACACATGTTTTCTATTTATACGATTGAGTTATCATTATCATTATGACATGATCATTTGGCTCATATAAATTTTAGATCATTATAATATATGGCAAAGCATGGTTTGATTTCTTATATTAATGATGATAAGCCAACATGTGAAGTTTGCATTCAAGCAAAAAAATGACTAAGAAACCATTTCCTAAAGTTGAAAGAATGTCTAGTTTACTAAAAGTTGTACATTATGATATATGTGAATTAAATAGCATATTAACTAAAAGCGGTAATAAATATTTCATAACATTTACTGATGATTTTTTAAAATTCACATATGTGTACTTGATGAAAACTAAGGATCAAGTTTTTTATATGTTTAAGATTTATAAATTTAAAGTTGAAAATCAAAAGAATATGAAAATAAAGATCCTAAGGAGTGATAGAGGTGGTGAGTACTTTCCCATGGAATTTTCTTCCTTTTGTAAAGAACATGGAATTGTACAACAATTAAGTGCTCCATAGTCCATATATCTCATAATAATATGGGATTGCCGAAAGGAAAAATAAGATGTTAGTGGATATGGTTAATGCCATACTAATGAATTCAAAGTTGCCAACAAACCTATAAGGAGAAGCTTTACTCATCACTTATCATTTATATAATAGAATACACTCAAAAAGTATAAAGTTTCACCATATAAGCTTTGAAAAAATAGAAAATTAAATTTAAATTATCTTCAAGTTTGGGATTATTTGGCCTTTTATAAAGTTCTGAATCCTAAAAGAGTTAAGTTCGGACCAAGAGCTTTAAAAGGTATTTTCATTGGATATGCAGAAAATTCTAATGCATATAAAACATTAGATTTGAGTTCAAATATAATTTTTGAATTAAGGGATTTGACTTTATTGAAAATAAATTTCAAAATAATTTATATAATGTCCCTAATGATTCCAATTCAGTTGATGAACCTACTAATTTTAAAAATTCTCATATGCATTTGAATGAAAGCTCAAATGGTGGTTCTACTTCTAACAATAAAAAAAATAATCATGATTCTCCTCTTAAAGTTAGGAGAAGTCAAAGAGCTAGAAAAGAAAAGTATGCTCCTCCAGGATTTATATATTCTCAATCCATTCTTTTCTAATTGAAGGAGATAGGTTTATAGTTCTTAATAAGATACCAATTTTATTTACTATAGAAAATAACCCAAAGACTTTTGAAGAAGTAATGTCTTCTAGGGATTCAACCTTTTGGAAGGAAGCAATCAATGATGAAATGAATTCATTACTAAGTAATAATACATGGACCATTATTGCTTTACCTCCTAGTTCTAAGTTGACCGATTATAAATGGGTTTTTTGAAGGAAGTACGACATTAATAGATCTTTACAAACCTTTAAAGCTAAATTGGTAACAAAATGTTTTAAGCAAAAAGGGGATATAGACTATTTGATACATATGCTCCTGTGGCTAAAGTAGCATCCATTAGAGTGCTTTTAGATCTAGTATCGATATATAACTTATATGTACATCAAATGGATGTTAAAACGGCTTTCCTAAATGGTGGTTTAGATGAGGAAGTATATATGGAGTAACTAGAGGGCTTTATTCTAGTAAGAAATGAGAATAAGTATATAAATTAATTAGATCATTTTATGTTTTAAAGTAAGCTCCTAAACAATGACATGAAAAGTTTGACTTTGTAGTTTTGGAATATAATTGTCAATATAACAATGCTGATAAATGTATATATTCTAAATTCACTTAAATGTTTGGAGTCATTATTTATCTTTATATTGATGACATGTTTATTGTTGGAACAAATAAAGATGGTGTTAATGATACTAAGAAATATCTATCCTCACGGTTTAAAATAAAAGACTTAAACGAAGTAGATATAATCTTAGGTATCAAAGTTAAAAAGTATAGTGGGGGTTTTGCTCTTTGTCAATCTCATTATATTGATAAGATTTTAAATAAATTTAGTCATTTAAATATTAAAGAGGCAAACACACCTTATGATGTTTTATCTAAACTTGTGGAAAATAATGGTAGAATAATAGCTCAAATTGAATATGCAAGTGCTATAGGTAGCTTCATGTATGTAATGCAGTGTGTAAGGCCTGATATTGCTTTTGCGGTTTATAAGTTATCAAGGTTTACTAGTAATCCTAGTGTTGATCACTGAAAAGGAATAGCAATGGTACTTAAGTATTTAAAGAAAACTATAAATCTCGGATTGTTCTATGATACCTTTCCAACTATATTGGAAGGGTATATTAATGCTAGTTTGATAACTAGTGTAAGTGATAATAAATCTACTTTTGGTTGGATTTTTACACTTGGTGGTGAAGTTGTTTCTTGGGTATTAAAGAAACATTCTTGTATTACTCATTCAATTATAGAATCTGAATTTATAACTTTAGCAGCCGCAGTTAAGGAAGCATATTGGCTGAGAAATTTACTGTTAGATATTAAGTTGTGGCCATAACCGATACCAAACATTTTTTTATACTGTGATAGTCAATCAACTATGTCTAAAGTATTGAGTAAAATTTATAATAGAAAGTTTAGACATATTAGCTTAAGATATGAGCTTATAAGACAATTAACTTGTAACGGTATTATTACTATAGTGTATATAAGGTCTTATAAAAACTTGGTACTTCTGTTAAAATGGGACTAAGACCTTTTAACTAAGTTTATCAATTAATGGGAACCTAATTTCTTATTAGCACTACCATTAATGTAGAAGTTTAATGGGTAATAACAAGTTAATTGGTAAGTGGTGTTAAGTAGTACTAATATTGAAGCTTTTAGTACAAGTTTGTTTGGAGGATGAATAGTTTACTCTTAATGAAGTTCAAATATATATGGATTGAGGTACTGATCAAGGAACTTTACTTATATAAACAAAGGAAGTGGTGCTGCTTCAACAAAGTAATAAGACTTTGTAAATATTCAAGAAATCAGGATTGTAGCATAACGCCATATGAGTTATAAAACATTGTGAACCTTAGAAATAAATTAATATAGTTTAATATATGTGACATTTTCATTTCTAATATTAAAGAATCATGGTTTAAGGCTTAATCACCATTAATATTTATTTTTGGTTTGAGAGTTTGCCACCATTAATTTCATTATAATCTTGAAATGTATACACTAAGTAAAAGTTTAAATCGAAAGATGCTTTTATTATGAATGCAACTCGAATTTAGTATTTTATACTTTAAACTAAAAGGGGGATTGTTGAAATAATTGTGTGTGTGTGTGTGTATATATATATATATATACACCAAAAGGAGACAGGATCAAAAACAGGATAGTTTAAAATGAAGAATACAGAAAAGATGAAGATTTTATGCGCCTACTTTATTGTTTCGTTAAACCAACTAGAGCATGAAGGCCACGAGGTGGGTATCCATAATAAGATAGTAGGTATGTAAAACCGTTTGAAAGTTTGAACAGTAAAAATAGGTACTGTTGAGATTAAAACTGTTTGTGCACATAAATGTACAGTGAAAATAATTACTATTTAAATCTTGTCAAATTAAAATAGTTTATTTGTTTGTTTGAATGGAGATGTAGTTGATGTATGATCACAAGCACCCTGCAAGGAAAATGACAGTATATAGGATGAATGCAGTAAATGCAAATGCATGTACACAAAGCACCATATCAAGAAAATTGAAAATTAGGAATGGCCTAGAGGAATGCTTCAGACAGGTACCGTTCAAAATAAAAATGGTGTATGGCTCAGAGGAAGCCCAGACAGATAACCATACATAGAAAGGGGTAGAAGAAGAGATTGAGCACAGTATAAAATAGTGCAATTTTTTGATGTGTAAGATCCCACTAGAGGCAAGCACAGAGCATACTTAAGTTTGCATAAAATAAATTTAAAAAAGTTTGAAAGCCAAAACTATACCTTTATAAAATAACTATAAGGAGTACAATCTTAGCCAACGATTACAAGTTTGTGTATAAGTGAAAGGAAATAAAAGGTTGTCTTACAATCACTTAATACAATTTTGTTATAGAAAGAACAGAAATTTTTCTTAATCTGTTTCTCTCTGAAGTTTGTAACCTCCCTTTCTGATGGCGGGAGGGTCTTTTTATAGTCGAGCATTCGAGCTGGAGTTGACAGAAGATAGGCTGGCCATCAAGATGTTTAAGACTTTTGAGCCCACAATTGGTGGTAGTAGACTGATTGATGAGCTGCACATAGAGTAGGGCCGAGCTTCACATGAGGAAAGCTGGAAAGACCTTCATATGGGCAAGCTGAAGTTTGGCAAGAAAAGACAGACAACATTATTTGGGTCTGCAGACAGACTTTTAACTTTTACCTTTTCTTTAAGTCTTTTACTTTTACATTTACCATAACTTTAAGTAAATACAAAAGTAAATATAAATTACAGAAATAAAAATATAGAATACAAAATAAAAATGCTAATTAAAAAATATTAGAATCCACTGTTGCCGAAGTAGTCATCCTCTACTAAGTCAATGATAGGCTCAGAAGAAGTCGAACTGGAAGAGTCTTCAGGCAAAGAATCTTCAGGCTTGGAGGATCCTTGTTTGGAATAGGAAGTTCTATTATTCAGAAGTTGTTGGATTGTCTGGTAGAATTCTTCTTCAGTTTGAGCACCAGCTAGCTTTGGCATGACAAATGACTTCTGTGCTAGGAAAATTGTGGTCTCCTTCGGGCATGGAAGTAAATTATTTTTTACTAGCCAGTTATTGACCTTTTGCAGAGTAATCTTCTGTTTGTATAAGAATGCATCCCACCATTTAACTTTTTATCTTCTGGTAAGGATTATTTGACCATCTTTTTGCATGCTGTAATTGAAATACCATATACAAACCCATGGTAAAAAGAACTTTGTGCAAAAAATGAGAAAAGAGTTAATTCTTTTTTCATTTGTAGAAGGTTGGTAATGCTATTTGAAGAGATCAAAGCAGGGTTTGACATCTAGAATGAGAGTTTCAAGAATGTTCCCAAAATAAGTCCACCATTATATGAACCAGGAGGGAAGTTTGGAGGTTTGAAATTCTCTATCGAAAAAGAATAGCCAGGAGTGGGTGGAGCTATCATTTTGGATAAAGAAGGTATTGTAGCAAGCATGTAGATAGTCCCAGTAGTTAAAAACTGGCAATGGGAACCTCTATAATCAAGGCTTAGTGGAAAAGGTTTAGTTTTGTGCAATTCAGAACCCCATTCTGTTAGGTGAAGGATTTTTTGGATTGTACAGGTTGAGTATGAAGGATGTGGGTTTCTCTCATCCTTTTTAAAGTTTTTGAATTTGGCAGAGATAGCTTGAAAAAAACTTTGAGGTTTTGTCAAATCCCAAGGTTTATAAAGCTAGTTTTTTGGAAATAGTTTGGAAATTGCCTTAGAGGGTTTTTTTATCACAAAATCCATCCTCCATGGTCAGAATATTTTGAAAATATATTTTTTCCAAATATTCAGATTTTGATCTCAAAACTTATTTTTCTTTTAAAATGATTTAAGAAAAAACTGGTTTGGAAATCATTTAAGATGGGTTTTTTGTAGAAATCTCCATCTCTAGAATTTTTAAAACTTCTTTACCTTTTCTCGCTCTTTTTGAAGATTAGGAATTAGAAGCTATTTAAGCCGAAGTCGACTGAGCTGGAACTGTTTAGGACAAAGGTTGAGAGGCCTGTAACATTATTTGGAGAGCCTGGAAGAGATCTGGAGACTGGGTCAGTTGTTCAACCCATATTTGAATTTAAGCTTGCTTATGGGCCTCAGCATCTGCTTCTTCTTAGACCATGTCCATCCAGGATTTGATTGGTTGGTCCGAAGAAGGTTTGAGAAGTTTTTTAGCCGTAGAATGGGCTAGTGTTTGGGATTTTTAGGCCACTGTCTGTTTTGGTGATTGGACTTGGATTTTTTCCTTACCATATGGGTTTGCAGGGCCTTTGCCCTTATCTTCCTTCTTCTTTCTGGGCATTTAGGACCTGTTTTATAGGAATTCCCTCATCAGAAAGTCAGGAACTGAGTTTGTATCTGCTTTTATATATTCAATTTCAAAATCAAATATTGAAAGGATGGCTTGCCATCGGACAATAATCTGTTTGGAAGCGATATTTTGAACATCTTTTTGTAAAACTTCTTTTGCTGATTTGCAATTAATTCTTAAAAGAAATTTTTTGTTCAAAAGATCACTTTGAAATTTGGAAATACATAAAACAATCGAAAGAATTTCCTTTTTAATTGTGGAGTAATTCTTTTGACAGTCATTCTAATGTGCAGATGTGAATTGGACTATGCATTCCCGCCCATTTTGAACTTGTTTTAAAATTCCCCCATATCCTAAATCTGATGCATCAGTTTCAACAATTTTAAAAAGCAATGGATCTGTAATATGCAAACATGGAATTTCTAAAACTTATTTTTTGATTTGTCTAACAATGTCAGTTTGGTGATCAGACTATGCAACTGGATGCTTTTTTAGTCTATCATGCAATGGCTTTGCAAGACGATTGATGTTTGGATAGAAATCTAAAACATAATTCGGACTTCCTAAAAATCTTTGCAATTGAGTTTTGTCTAAAATTTTGTTTGGAAATTTTGATGCAAATGCAAGAGATCTTTCAATTGGAGTTATGGTTCCATGAGTAATGTAATGACCTAAAAATTGAACTCTTGTTTGGAAAAGTGAAATCTTAGATTTTGAAACCACTAAACCAGTTTTCTTTGTGACATTAAAAAAGGTTTGTAGATGTTTGAAATGTTGGTCAATCGAGTTTGAAAATATTAAAACATTGTCAATGTAAACAACACAGAAGTTTGAATATGGATTGAAAATGTCATTCATGATTCTTTAAAATTTAGAAGGAGCATTTTTCAAACCAAATGGCATAACATTCCACTCATACTGACCAAAAGGGACTGTAAAAATAGTTTTATACCGAACCTTATAATGAATTTAAATTTGCCAAAAACCAGATTTTATGTCAAACTTAGAAATAATCAAAGCAGAATTAAGTTTTTGAAGCAAATCCCTCTTGTTTGGAATTGAATGTCGAATCCATTTCAAAGCAGTATTTAAAGGTTTGTAATTGATCACCAGTCTGGGAGTACCTCTTTCTATTTCACTATTTTTATTGACATAGAAAGCCGCACAAGATCAAGGCGATCGAGATTTTGAAATCAGATCTTTTGACTCTAAATCTTGAATTTCTTCCTTATAATATTTTTCTAGGGTTTCATTCATTTGAATTGGTCGAGCCTTTGTTGGAATCTGACGTTCATCAAAATCATTTTCATAGGGCAGATCAACGACATGTTGCATTCTGTACCAAAAAGCGTATGGAAGTTCAAACAAAAATTGTTTTTCAATTTTGTTTTGAAAAAATTGGATTTCTATTTTGATGGAATTCTGTTGAAGTTGGTTCTGAATTCGTTGGAGATTGACATCTTGCTTTAAATGCATTAGATGTGTTTGTTTAACTTTAATTAAAGCATTTATTCTAAAATCATAGATTGAATAAGCTTAAATCAAATTTAAATTTCCCTATTTGGGCTTTTCAACAAAAGGAAAAATCAATTTTTCATTTCTTGCTTTAAAACAAATTCCTTGTTCATTGACTTTATAGGGAGTAATTAAGTTGATAAAAGGAGCCCCTAAAATAACCATAGAACGTAAATCTTTTACAAGAATGAATAAATTCCTGAGTGCAACGTTTCTTGTAACCACTGAGGCTTCTACTTTACCACCAATGGTTAATTCAGAATTATTTGCAGCTGCAAGTTTTTCTTTGGTTTTCTGATGAAAATGTTTGGGAACCAAATCATACCTGATACAACTTAAATTAGTACCTATATCAAATAATGCAATTGTTTCTAGTTCAAAATCATTTGAAAAACTAATTTTTGTTTGAATCAAATATTTTCGAGAAGTAATTTCCCTTAAAACATTGATATAATTTTCTGGAACTTTTTCCAGACATTGCATGTTTGGTGGTTCAGAAGGACCGTTGGAGTCTTCTGAATCAGAACTCGAAATAGTTTTTTATTTGGAAATAAGAGATTGAATGATTTCAGAGTCTCTTTGTTGTTTGATTTTAAGTTCTTTTAATTCGAACTTAATAGTTTTTACTTCTTTCTGAAGATCCTGAAGAGTGCCAACAGGAGTTTTAGTCTTTTTACCTTTTTCAAGAATAGTTGTTAGGTTATAACTATTCTTCGAAGTGGAAGGTAAAACATTTTGAGAATCTGAAGAATTTTCATGTTTGTCTTCTAAAGATTTCAAGACTTTATCAAGAAATTCTTTTTGAAGTTTTGGATTACTAATATGCTTGATTATTTCAAGGAGTGTTTCTTGATCTTTGGTAAGCATATTAATGTATTTTGGAGGACTATCAAAGTCAGAGGAGTCTGACTCAGACATTGATGAAGTAGCAATTTCATTAATTTGAAGAGGACGGTCATCCTCAGAAGAAATGTTTGAAAAATTATAATCAGAGGATTCAATAAAAAGAGCAAAAATATTTTGTAAAACTTCATCCTCTAATCCTAATTCATAGAGTTGAGTATTGACTCGACAAAATTTGGCTGTGTGACCTTTCTGGCCATATTTGAAACAAGTTATATCTTTAAGGCTTTTCTTAGGATATTTCTTATTTGATTTGGATGCAGATTTCTTATAAGGCTTAGAAAATTTTTTTCTTTGAAAAAGATTTTTTTTAATAATCTTCTTTATGTGGTTTGTAAGTCTTATAAGATTTTCTATGTTTACGAAACTTTGATTTTCTGTAACGTTTTGTTGAACATTTACCATTACACGATTTCGTTTCAATTGGATTTTGAAAATCAAATTGTTTGCAAAAAGTTCCAACTTCTTGTTTTGTTTTCTTAAGTTCTTTCTTAAGTTGTTTTTGAAGCTTGAGATACTGATAGATCTTAAGCCCTTCATTCTAGTTTAGGCTAATCAATTCACCATAAGTAAATTGATCATAAGGTATCTGACTACCATGAGAAGCTCTTATAGTATTCCGAACCTTTTCACCTAATATTTTAGGTAAACCTGCAAGAACTTTTTCTTTCCAAAATGGCTGATTAGAATCTTCACGAAGCATGATTCTAGTCAGGAATGTGTTTTTATAAGTTTGAAAATGACTAAGTTTCCTGCAACGAAGGTTGCTAAAAAGCTCAACATTTATATCTTTGAGATGGCTTGGATCTCCGATGAAATGTAAAGAAATTGTTAAAATCAAGGTAGACACAGCATCTTATACTAAGTTACCTAAATCATCAAGAAAAGGAGTGCCATCTTCAAAAGTTTGAATAGCATTTAAAATCTACGTTTTTTTGGTCAGGGGTCAAGTGATAGTCCCACCAACCTTTGAGTTGACCCGAAAAACCAGCAATTAGGAGTTCAGCAATGGCCTTATCCATACTACCAGTTTGGGTCTTATAGGCATTTGCTGCCATTATCATCTGTTGCAATAAACCTAACACTTGGTATTCACTCATACCATCTAGGTTCCATTTATAAAAAGATGAAGCATTAAAATGAGATTGTGGGTAGACATCAGGTTGTCTGATAATGTCAGGTGCCATTGCCATAATTCTTGGAATGATTGACCAATCCAACCTATTGATACGAGGTTGACTTGGCTATTCATTCTATTTTTGAAAACAAGTTTGAAAATCATTTTGACTTTGAAAACTAGTCTCAGTTTGAAAACCATTTTGACTCTCTTCTTTAGAAGAGTTATCAGTGATATCAATAGCACTAATACCTCTTGAATGAGGAGTTTCAGGAACAACTCGAGAAGTATCAACTGAGTTAGAAGCTTGTTCAATTCTACTCAGTTGATCACGAATTACTTGTGCAAATTCAAGTTTGCTTGTTTGAAGTTGTTGTTGGCTCTGTTTTGAAACTTAGAATGGTTTAAAAATAGGATTTTTAAGTTTTTATTCTAAAAGTTTGATAGACTCAGAAGAATTTGGAGCAGAATGATGTAAAACAGTTGGTTGTTGAATTTGAGTTTCAATTCTGGTTAACTATTTTCCAATCGTTTGAAGATGAATGTTTGAAAAATTTATTTGCAAAATAATGTGTTTTAAATTTTTTGAATCATCATTATTTTGTGGAAGTTTGAATGGAGCTGCTAGAATTTTTGAATTACCATGAGAAAAGGTTATGTTCCTCAATGGTGGGTGTTCAGATTGGACTATCTGATCATCTACCTTCCATTCAGGATTTTTGTTTCTCACCGTAACTGGATTAACAGTCTTGTTTGAATTAGTTTTTAATTTTTTGAAAGGATATGCAATTTTATTTTGATGTGCATAAAACGTTTCAAACCAATCGAAAAACTTCATTTGGATTTTGTAATCATTACAAAATTCGTAATATTTTTCCTGAATCTCATCTTTCATTTCCAAGAAGTTTAAAAAGAACCAAATTTTTTTTGACTCATTCTTTTTAGAATAAAAATTCTTTTGAAGAAGAGTTTTATCAATTTGAAATTCTTTTTTCAAAACATTGATTTTTGTAGTAATATTTTGGGTAATGGCAGAAGGTGTTGGAGAAGAAGGGGCTGAAGGTGTTTCATCTTCTTCTGTGTTTGGATTTTGGCTATCATAGATAGGTCTTGGTATGGATGTCTGATAGTCAACATTTTATAGTGAAGAGCTAGGTATTTCAGAAGTTTAGAACCTTGGCTGAACATGTGTTTGGATCTGTTGATCATTTGGATAAGGAACACGAGTATAGATGACCGACAGAAGTTGTGAGGCTCTTCCTAAGTCGATTGTTGAAGAGGTAGATCCTTCGTCAGAAAATCGAGAACTAGTTGATCTTCTATCAAAAGACAGTTTGACTCTTCCATCCGAGAATTAGCTAACATTTCTTAGGTTTGCATTTGGCTCAGATCGTTTTGGTGACTGAGGCTAAGTGGCTCCTTCTAAGATCCATTCTTCAGCATCTTTCCATTGAATGATTCTGGGTATGACAACATTAGATTTAGATAAATCTGTTTAGAGAAGGATGGTTTCACCTTTTGGAGATTGTTTGAGATGTCTGGTTACAAAAGCAGAAACCATTGCTTTGTAATGAACTCTAAACATTAATGCAATTGGAATTGACCATGAAAGCATTTTGTAGTTATGAGTTTTAATTTGTAAAAAAATGCTCTTTAAAATATTTTTATCATTTAAAGAGACTGTTATATTTGGATAGTAGCTGAAACTCATTAGTCCTTTGTTAAGACTAGATTCCACTATTCCTAATAAAGCATCAGAGAAGTTTATGAACCTAGAATCCCTCGGGACTGCTAAGATCGATGTATCTAGACCTTCCCTGGTAAGAGGTTTTATTCCTACCTGAACAAGGCCTATGTGTATGTATTTGTATGAGCGTTCTTTATGATTTTGTAAAAATTTTGAAGAAAGAAGTTGAATTTCTTCAAAAGGTTTGGAAATTTTTATGTCCATTTCTTCTATTTTGATTGTAAAATCATTTTTCAGGAAAGAGAGTTTGGAAGATTCATAAATCTATTTTTTTTGAATTTTGGAAATTTCCCAGTCATCAATATATTTGGAAAAATCTTCGATATTCAGTTCATCAGAACTAACTACCCGTTTGGACTCTGTCGAGTCAGAAGTAGAAGAGTTTGAGAAAGATTAATTTCTACAGAAAATGTTTTCTAAATTCATTTTCAAAATTAAAACATTAAAACTTTGAATTGATCAGGAAAATGGCCTCCAGCTTTACTGCCCTATAGCACAACCTGGAAAAATGGGACTATCTACTGTACCAATACTTTTCACTGATCAATCTAGGAGCTTCACTGTTGTTCACCCCCAAAAATGAATTTTGAATAGTTTAAAGCAAAAAATAGCCTAACCAAGCTTCACCTGTCTCCTTCTGGCTAGGCTATTTTCTGCTTTAAACTATTCAAAATTCATTCTTAGGGGTGAACAATAGTGAAGCTCCTAGATTGATCAGTGAGAGGTATTGGTACAATAGTTAGTCCCATTTTGCCAGGTTGTGCTATAGGGCAGTAAAGATTGAGGCCATTTTCCTGATCAATTCAAAGTTTTAATGTTTTAATTTGCAAAATGAATTTAGAAAACATTTTCTGTAGAAATTAATCTTTCTCAAACTCTTCTACTTCTAACTCGACAAAGTCGAAACAGATAGTTAATTCTGATGAACTGATTATCGAAGATTTTTCTAAACATATTGATGACTAGGAAATTCCCAAAATTCTAGAAAAAACAGATTTATGAATCTTCTAAACTCTCTTTCCTAAAAAATGATTTTACAATCAAAATAGAAGAAAGGGACATACAAATTTCCAAACCTTTTGAAGAAATTCAACTTCTATCTTTAAAATCTTTACAAAAGCACAAAGAACACTTATAGAAATATATACATATAGGCCTTGTTCAGGTAGGAATAAAACCTCTTACCATTGAAGGTCTAGAAACGTTGATCTTAGCAGTCCTA
Organism: Macaranga tanarius; assembly: GCA_949673435.1. Classification (NCBI taxonomy): domain Eukaryota; kingdom Viridiplantae; phylum Streptophyta; class Magnoliopsida; order Malpighiales; family Euphorbiaceae; genus Macaranga; species Macaranga tanarius. Next base: position 21,427 of record CATIWO010453617.1, read on the forward strand.
AGGGATGCTAGGTTCGTAAACTTCTCTGATTCTTTGTTAGGAACAGTGGAATCTAGTCTTAACAAAGGACTAGTGAGTTTCAGCTGCTATCCAAATATAACAGTCTCTTTAAATGATAAAAATGTTTTAAAGAGCATTGTTTTACAAATTAAAACTCATAACTACAAAATGCTTTCAGGGTCAATTCTAATTGCATTAATGTTTAGAGTTTATTACAAAGCAATGGCTTCTGCTTTTGCAACCAAACATCTCAAACACTCTCCAAAAGGTGAAACCATCCTTCTCTAAATAGATTTATCCAAATATAATGTTGTCATACCCAGAACCATTCAGTGGAAAGATGTTACCTTACCTGAAGAATGGATCTTAGAAGGAGCCACTCAGCCTTAGTCACCAAAAAGACCTGAGCCAAATGCAAACCTAAGAAATGTTACCCAATTCTCGGATGGAAGAGTCAAACTATCTTTTGATTGAAGATCAACCAGTTCTCGATTTTCTGACAAAGGATCTACCTCTTCAACAATTGACTTGGGAAGAGCCTCACAACTTCCTTCGATCATCTATGCTCGTGCTTCTTATCCAAATGATCAACATATCCAAACACGTGTTCAGCCAAGGTTTTCAACTTCTGAAATACCTAGCTCTTCACTACAAAATGTTGACTATCAGACATCCATACCAAGACCTGTCTACAATAGCCAAAATCCAAACACAAAAGAAGATGAAACACCTTCAGCCCCTTCTTCTCCAACACCTTATGCCATTACACAAAATATTACTGCAGAAATCAATGTTTTGGAAAAAGAATTTCAAATTGATAAAACTCTTCTTCAAAAGAATTTTTATTCTAAAAAGAATGAGTCAAAAAGAATTTGGTTCTTTTCAAACTTCCTGGAAATCAAAGATGAGATTCAGGAAAAATATTACGAATTTTGTAATGATTACAAAATCCAAATGAAGTTTTTCGATTGGTTTGAAACGTTTTATGCACTTCAAAATAAAATTGCATATCTTTTTAAAAAATCAAAAACTAAATCAAATAAGACTGTTAATCCAGTTACGGTGAGAAATAAAAATCCTGAATGGAAGGTAGATGATCAGATAGCCCAATCTAAACACCCACCATTGAGGAACATAACCTTTTCTCAGGGTAATTCAAAAATTCTAGCAGCTCCATTCAAACTTCCATAAGATAATGATGATTCAAAAAATTTGAAACACATTATTTTGCAAATAAATTTTTCAAACATTCATCTTCAAATGATTGGAAAATAGTTAACCAGAATTGAAACTCAAATTCAACAACCAACTGTTTTACACCATTCTGCTCTAAAGTTTTCTGAGTCTGTCAAACTTCTAGAATTAAAACTTAAAAATCCTATTTTTAAACCATTCCAAGTTTCAAAATAGAGCCAACAACAACTTTAAACAAGCAAACTTGAATTTGTACAAGCAATTCGTGATCAATTGAGTAGAATTGAACAAGCTTCTAGCTCAGCTGATATTTCTCGAGTTGTTCCTAAAACTCCTCCTTCAAGAGGGATCAGTGCTATTGATATCACTAATAACTCTTCTGAAGAAGAGAGTCAAAATGGTTTTCAAACTAAAACTGGTTTTGAAAGTCAAAATGATTTTTAAACTAGTTTTCAAATATAGAATGAACAGCCAAGTCAACCTCATATCAATAGGTTGGATTGGTCAATCATTCCGAGAAGTGTGGCGATGGCACTTGATATTATCAGACAACCTGATATCTACCCACAATCTCGTTTTAATGCTTTATCTATTTATAAATGGAACCTAAATGGTATGAGTGAATATCAAGTGTTAGGTTTATTGCAACAAATGACAACGGCAGTAAATGCCTATAAGACCCAAACTGGTAGTATGGATAAGGCCATTGCTGAACTCCTAATTGCTGGTTTCTCAGGTCAACTCAAAAGTTGGTAGGACTATCACTTGACCCCTGACCAACAAATGCAGATTTTAAATACTATTTAAATTTTTGAAAATGGCACTCCTTTTTTTGATGATTTAGGTAACACAGTACAAGATGTTGTGTCTACCTTAATTTTAATAATTTCTTTATATTTCATCGGAAATCCAAGCCATCTCAAAGACAAAAATGCTGAGCTTCTTAGCAACCTTCATTGCAGGAAACTTAGTGATTTTCAAACTTATAAAAACACATTCCTGACTAGAATCATGCTTCATAAAGATTCTAATCAGCCAATCTGGAAAGAAAAATTTATTGCAGGTTTACCTAAAATATTAGGTGAAAAGGTTTAGAATACCATAAGAGCTTCTCATGGTAGTCAGATACCTTATGATCAATTTACTTATGGTGAATTGATTAGCCTGACACAGAATGAAGGGCTTAAGATCTGTCAGGATCTCAAGCTTCAAAAACAACTTACGAAAGAACTTGAGAAAACAAAACAAGAAGTTGGAACTTTTTGCAAACAATTTGATTTTCAAAATCCAATTGAAATGAAATCCTGTAATGGTAAATGTTCAACAAAACCTTACAAAAAATCAAAGTTTCGCAAACACAAAAAATCTTATAAGACTTACAAACCACACAAAGAAGATTATTACAAAAAATCTTTTTCAAAGAAAATATCTTCTAAGCCTTATAAGAAATCTGCATCCAAATCAAATAAGAAATATCCTAAGAAAAGCCTTAAAGATATAACTTATTTCAAATGTAGCCAGAAAGGTCACACAACCAAATTCTGTCATGTCAATACTCGACTCCATGAATTAGGATTAGAGGATGAAGTTTTCTAAAAGATTTATGCTCTTCTTATTGAATCCTCTAATTCTAGTTTTTCAAACGTTTCTTCTAAGGATGACCATCCTCTTCCAATTGATGAAATTGCTACTTCATCAATGTCTGAGTCAGACTCCTCTGACTCTGACAATCCTCCAAAACACATTAATATGCTTACCAAAGATCAAGAAATACTCCTTGAAATGATCAAGCATATTAGTGATCCAAAACTTCAAAAAGAATTTCGTAATAAACTCCTGAAATCTTTAGAAGACAAACCTGAAACTTCTTTAGATTCTCAAAATGTTTTACCTTCCACTTCAAAGAACAGTTATAACCTGACAACTATTCTTGAAAAAGGTAAAAAGACTAAAACTCATGTTGGCACTCTTCAGGATCTTCAGAAAGAAGTAAAAACTATTAAGTTCAAATTAAAAGAACTTAAAATCAAACAACAAAGAGACTCTGAAATCATTCAATCTCTTATTTCCAAACAAAAAACTATTTCAAGTTCTGATTCAGAAGACTCTGACGGTCCTTCTGAACCACCAAACATGCAATGTCTGGAAAAAGTTTTAAAAAATTATATCAATGTTTTAAGGGAAATTACTTCTTAAAAATATTTGATTCAAATAAAAATCATTTTTTTAAATGATTTTGAATTGGAAATAAATTCATTATTTGATACAGGTGTTGATTTAAGTTGTATCAAGTATGATTTGGTTCCCAAACATTTTCATCAGAAAACCAAAAAAAAACTTGCAGCTACAAATAATTCTGAATTGACCATTGGTGGCAAAGTAGAAGCCTCAGTGGTTACAGAAAATGTTGCACTCAGGAATTTATTCATTCTTGTAAAATATTTACGTTCAATGGTTATTTTAGAGACTCCTTTTATCAACTTGATTACTCCCTATAAAGTCAATGAACAAGGAATTTTTTTTAAAGCAAGAAATGAAAAATTAATTTAGGTCAATTATGATCACCCCCCTGAGGTTTGTACTATCATACTAGTTCGTCCCTACATTTGTAAAAGTCAACTACTAACCCCCTCAGGTTTGTTCCCGTATACTAAAAACCCCTTCCGTTAGGATTTTAGTGGAAACGGCGTCAATTTGTTCTTGAAAGATGGTTATACCCTCTTAAAACATAAGAGGAAGGTTAAGAAAGAAAAAAAATAGAAACTGATTTTGGAGGGTTGTCTGTATTCAAAATTTCTTCCTTTTCACTTTCAACCTACTTAATCTTTTTCTCTCTCCTTTTGGAAGTGCTGGTTGTATGACTTTGTGCTACCATTGTGTTCCACGAAATGGAGTTGGAGGAGAAAGTGGATAATTCAAAGGTACGTAAACTTCCATTTTGTCGTTACTCTGTTATTTACTCTTTTTCACTATATTTTTTCCATTAAGCATGTTGTTTTCTTGAAATAAAAAATTACATTACATGCTGAGGGACAATTAGGGTTTAGATTTAATAGTTTTTTTATTCTGCTTTTTGGGGGTTTTTAATCAAAAATTAGGTTTGTTAAACATGGCTTAGGGGTTGGTGAAAATGCATGTATAAAATGAAAATTTCTTGTTTGCCTAGTTCACAGTTGAAGTTTGCGAAAGAGTATTTTGTGACGGTGGAGTTTGATGAAGTTGAGAAAGAAATAGAATATGTGGACCCAGACAGATATTATTTCTTTAATTTGATGGAAGATTGCCATAAACTTTTTGATATTAGGACAGATTTTGTGCATGTCATAACCGCTCAAGGTATACTGGTGAGGGGTGATGATGATGTGATGATCATGTTTCATAGGTATAGGAAAAGACCTATTATTCTGATATATGTGCATGAGGTTCATTCCCCATTACGCATTATAAAGGATGCTAATGTGAATGTTGAAAATGGGACTACTGACAGTGCAGCTGGTATGAAGGGTAAGGATAGAAATGCATGTATGGATGGTAGTGAGAGAAATGCTGAAACTAGAGAAGCCATGGATGCTAGGGATCCAAATATTGAAAATAGATAAGGGATAGGACAGAGTAATAGTGAGAATAAAGTTATGAAGAGTTTATGCTACAATGTGGATCAAAATGAAATTGAAGGTCATCAAGAAAATGAAGTTGAAGGTGTGCAGGGGGATGAAGTTGAGGTGCCAAGGGATGGAATTGATGATGTAATGGATGGGGATGATTTTCAGGTGCATTCATACTTTCAAGTGGAAGGGGAAGGAGTAAAAGTAATGCATGAGGATCAAGTGGATCAGGCTGAGGTGCCAAGGGATGGAATTGATGATGCAATGAATAGGGATGATGATGCAATGTATGGGGATGATGATGCAATGCATAGGGATGAAGGTGCAGATGTTGAAGGTGTGCAAGGGGATCAAGTTCAGGTGCCAAGGGATGGAATTGATGATGAAATGAATGGGGATGATGATGCAATACATGGGGATGATGATGCAATGCATAGGGATGAAGGTGCAGATGTTGAAGGTGTGCAAAAGGATCAAGTTGAGGTGCCAAGGGATGGAATTGATGATGTAATGGATGGGGATGATGATGCTATGCATGGGGAGGAAGGTGCAGAGGTTCAGTCAGTGTTTGAAGGTGAAGGAGTGCAAAGGGATGTTGAAGACAATAATCAGTTTGAGGGGACTGGTAGGCAAAGAAAGAGGTCTGCTAAGAGAAAGAAATTGAGAAGGAAAAAATATGCAGCAGATGAGTGTAGAAGTTCCTATCAATTCAGTGACGATGAGTTCCACTTTTTTTATGATGATGAAGATCTAGAGGGGATGGCCAACACAAATGTGAACTTCTCTGATGATAGTCATTCAGTGGATGAGGAAGTTGAAGATTTAGAGGATAGTGATGACCTCTCTTATGCAGGCTCAGATCAGGAGGATGCTGCAAATGGAAGTGATTTTGATAGTGAGAATGAATATACTGAAACACAGCAGCAGGGAAGGGGTAAAAAAATGGCAAGGAGGAATTTGGATCCATTTAAGGGTATGGGAGCCATCACATTTCAACCAACCAGTGAGGGAGATTTGGTTTTTGTCAAAGGACATGTGTTTGATAATGTTTATTGTTATAGGAATGTTCTTCGAGACTATGCAGTGAAAGGGGGTTATTTATTGGATTGGGTCAAAAATGACCATGACAGAGTCACTGTATCATGTAAGGGAGAAAATTGTAAGTGGAGGTTGTATGCTTCCTGCCTCAGTAATAGAACAACATTTATGGTGAAGACTGTAGGAGCTAACCATACATGCATCAGACCAACAGATAATAAAAATCCAAATGCCATAACAAAATGGATTGGAGAGAAACTCAAAGAATTTCTTGCAACTGACACTAACATGAGCTATGATCTCATGGAGAAAGAACTGAAGGAAAAATGGAGAATTTCAATTCCAAGGTGGCAGTTGTATATAGCAAAGTTGATGGCCATTGAAGGTAATGAGGGCTCTCACATTGAGTCCTTCAACAATTTGAAGAAGTACATGGACAATGTGATTAAGGTTAATGTAGGTACAGTTGTAAAGTTTGAACACTATAACAGACAGAATATGGATGAGGTTCCACACTTCAAGAGAGTTTTTGTCTGTTTTGAAGCAATGAAAAATGGATTTCTTGAAGGTTGCAGGCCTTTCATTGGCCTTGATGGGTGTCACCTTAAAGGACCCTATGGTGGCTGTGCATTAACTGTTGTTACTATAGATGGAAATAAGGGGGTCCTTCTAGTAGCATTAGCAGTAGTTGAGGGAGAGTGTAAAGACAGCTGGATTTTCTTTTTGGACTATCTAAAAGGATGCATTGGTGGGGAAGATGATGGCAGACATTACACCTTTATGTCTGATAGACAAAAGGTCAATAACTTCCTAACCAATATCTACCATTACATTTAATTAATGCATCTACCACTGTTAGTCTACCCTCAACTTTATTTGTATATTGCAGGGTCTAATAGATGCAGTGAAGCAAATCTTCCCCACAATAGAGCATAGGTTTTACTGCCGGCATATTTTTGTGAACTTCATCAGAAAATTTCCAGCTTTGGGACTGAGGAAGTACTTCTGGATGGCAACAAGAAGCACACATGGTTATGATTTCTGTAGCACAATGAAAGAAATGAAGCCTGTGGGTGAAGGTAAACCATTCCAATATTTTTTTGGCATACCACTTGAGTCATGGGCCAGACATGCAATCCCTGCGAATTCTAAGAGTGATCATTATACTAATAACATGTCTGAATCATTTAATAGCTAGTTGGGCAAAATTAGAGGTCTTCCTATTATACAAATTTTTGATGTTCTTAGACAAAAATGCATGCTTAGGCTATATAAAAGGTATGCAAAGGCATGCTCTTGGGAGGGTAGACTAACACCTGGAGCAAAAATAACCTTAAATAAGGTTATTAGTGCTAGTAGATCATGCACTTTGATTCCTGGCACAAATGATGAATATGAAGTTAAGGATGGACGAGCTAGGTTTGCAGTGAATATAAAGGAGAAGAAGTGTAGTTGCAGGTGGTGGGAAATTTTAGGAATTCCCTGCAAGCATGCATCACTGTGTATTGGCTATAGAAGAGAGAATCCAGAGCTATATGTGGATGACTATTATAGCATTCAGAAGTATATCAAGGCCTACAGTGGCGCGATCCATCCTCTGCCCAAAATGGAGACTGAAACTGAAGACACTTCTCTTCACATGTTGCCTCCAAAGTTGAAAAGGCTACCTGGTAGGCCTAGAGTTAATCAAAAAAGGCAAGAAGGTAAACCAGGCCCCGCAACAGCAAGTAAAAGATCATGCACAGTGAGATGTAAGAATTGTGGCCAGCTTGGTCATAACAAGAGAAGTTTCCAAAGAGGTCCAACAGTGAAAAAGGTAAACCTTGTGTTGTTTTGTGCTTTTGAATAACACATAGTTATTATACAATAAAGTTAACAATATTACCATTTCATTCAGGGTCGAACCATATGACAAAGAGGGGGAAGAAGCAGCACACAAGGAGTAACATCAAGTCAACCAATAGGCAGAAGCAATGGAAGATCAACAGAAACACCACTTAGCCAAGCATCAAATTCTGCAAGGAATACGCAAAGGAAGAGGAAAGCTTGAGGGACACAATTACTTTTTTTCCATTTAATATGTACACAGGCTGGTTGTAGGATGTAGTGATGCAATATAAACTTCTAGATTTTTTGCCTTACTGGTTTAAGTGGTCAGTTCTGTAATGTGATGTATGGTCATATTTTGTGTTATGGTTTTCTATTTAGGTTCCACACTTCAGCATAGGGTTGGTCTTGTGAACCAAAGTTATTCGATTGGATATGTAATTTACAATTCTCCTTATCTACTTCTTTTCATTTA
>CATIWO010453681.1:0-17587 GCA_949673435.1 Macaranga tanarius
TAACTAGTAAATGAGCTTATTCACGAGTCTATTCATGAACCTATTTAATGAGTATATTAACGAGCATGTTCATGAACATATGTAACGAGCCTACTGGCTACTCATAAGTCTATTCATGAACATGTATAATGAGCATGTTCATGAACATGTATAACGAGCTTATTCACGAGTCCGTTCACGAGCTTACTTAGCGAGTATGTTCGAGAGCTTGTTCGCGAACATGGTTCGCGAGCCTGTTCGCAAACATTATTCGCGAGCTTACTATCGAGCTTGTTCGCGAGCTTTTACGATCCGAATACCGCAAAGCTCAGGCTCGGCTCGTTTAGCTTACGAGCCTCAAAATGAAGCTCGGGCTCGGCTCGTTTAACTTAACAAACGAGCTCGAACGAGCTTTTTCCGAATCGAGTTCCGAATAGCTCACGAGTAGCTCTATTCGCTTACACCCCTATTTATAACATATAAATATGTATTTTATTTTAATTAGTTAAATGTAAAATACATATATATCTCATTTTAATTGACCAAATATAAAATAAATCTAACCATCAAAATAAATACATTAGAAGTAAATAAAAATCTCCTAAAAAATAAATTTGCTAAACACTTAAACTAATTTTAAAAACTTATTTCATTGTTTTTTTTTTAAGGTATATAATATTACTTCTCTTGAATGTAATTAAACGTATGGACAGTCGCATAAAATAGATTCGCAGGAGGGCCCATCCACCAAATCATGATCTTTATCATCACATTAATTTATTCAATCATGGCATAAGGTGCATTATTTATTGGCCATTTTCTGCTGCTGTGTTGTGAAGATTTTGATAAAAAGAACAAAACATGCCTCCTAACATTGTCTAGCTGTAAGGGTATGGAGCAGACTCAAAACATCTGCATGCATGCTCTCAAATTGGAACAACTAAGCATATAATTTATAAAGTTTCGTGTTGCACTTGTTGTATCTGCAATGCGCACATAAAAATACATATAATATAAAGACAACAAGCACCAGTTGCATACTTCACAGAGCAGGACATGCTATGTTGTGCATGGTAAGCAGGTCAAACAGCTGGAATCAACATGGAACCGTTCAAATATTTCAGCAGATAAAAAAAAAAAATAGAACTTGATTGAGACTTGTGCATAAAAGTGAATCTAAATTATTTAAAGTACATTTGTTAGTGCATGTCATAATCACAAGTGGAATCCAAGCTTTGCCTAGAACCTGAAAAGTTGCAAATGCTGATGATGACTGGAACAGCATAGCTTTTTTCATAGGAAAATGACCAGCAATTACAGAATTAACCACTCATGTTGTATCATGTTTTCCATGTAATATAATCCAAGTAAAAGATTCCCACTTCATCTATCAATTTTCTTGAATCAGATTGGCTGCTACCCAATTGTGAATGCAATTGTGGGAGTGGCTAATCAATTTTTCCTTCTCCAATCCTTATTTGACAGGCACTACAAGAAAAGAAAATAGTGATATTACGATGGAAAATAGTAATAGAATTTTTCAACATTAGGATAAAATTTAGCATTGAAAAGAAATCATGGAAGGAGTAAGATGCCACGAAAGTAGCAAACAATTAGTCAAGATTAACAATCCATTCAGCAAAGAAAGGACTAGCCGCCAATAGGCTAATAGTTGGATTTTTAAAAATTTTGTACATAAAAAAAAAAAAAGAAAAGAAAGGACTAGCTATAAAGTAATAAATATTCTGCAAGTGGGAGAAACATAATAAGTTAGATGACAAGTGACTATAATGGGCACCAAGCAAGCAAAAACAGGAGCAACTTGAAAAATCATTATTCACTAATCAAGGGTCATATTTGTTTTTAGCAGTATGTGGGTTAGGGATGCAATGGATTATGAACTTTTTACAACCTCTGAGTGCAAACTAGCAGATAAACCCACCACCCTAATTGTGCAACCTGTGGCTACATAAATTCAGTGAAAAATGCTAGCTACTTCATTGTTTTGCAAATTAGGTCAGAAGCATGATCAATAATGAAAGCAGAGTCATACCAAATTCATGAACAGCAAAATTCAGAATTCAATGAAACAGAATCAACTTGCAGTAGAACAAAACCAACACAAGCCAATAAAGTGATAGTGCTTGATGAAAATGAAAATCCATACTCAAATTTTAGGAAGAAAGTATATAACTCCGAATAACTAGCTCAAGTGAGAAAATGTGTGAATATCAAATGTGAAGACCAGGATTTGATCCCTGCCCCTCTAATTCTCCCCCTGAATATGGTAGGAAATTAAACCATTTCAATCCGCTAAAAAAACCATCCTCTGATTCATAAACTCTATGCATCACTTTCAGAATCGAGAGAAATATTTGTAATTTTAGATAACCATCAGACATATTAATAGTGTTAGCATCTCTCAAATTTCTAATTTTGTTTTGGGCAGAGGTTACGATAAAAAAAAATCTGGGGGTTAAATTTCCATTTTGGCTACTGATTTTTACGGAAGCAGCATAAATGAAGTGATTATTTTATAATTTAATGTAAGTTGTGACAAATTGTTATTTTCCCGGCCGGTGATACAAATCATTATCCTTTTACTTTTTTATTTTATAGAGTTTACTTGACTTTAATTAATTCAGTTCCAAGGATAAAGGTGATAAAAGTTTCATAACAATTGTTGAGATCAATTGTTATATACCTTTTTTTTTTAAATGACATATCGAATTTGAATTATGATGTGTGGAATGTAATTTTATTTTTTTCAGAAAATATTACATGCTTCACTGAAAAGGGAGAACTATTCTAAGGGCATTCTGAAACAAGTAACTCGTAAATGTTATAAGAGGAATATGAAAATTGCCACGCAAAATGTCTACTATGAAATTTTAGAAGATTTTTTTTAAAAAAAAAATAAAAGTTAACGGTTATATAGTTTAAAAAGTATGCAACTTTATCCATGAGGGTGTGGATGAGTTGGCAGGGGACTCTTCCAGCTTAACCAGAGGTCTCGAGCTCGAGCCATGGGAATGCAGATGTGGTACGGGCGGTAGGAGCCCATCCAGGACACCTCGTAGTCTGACTAAAAAAAAGTATGCAACTTTTCATAAATTTAGAGAAGAATAAAAATAGTAATAGATGCATATATAATATATAGGATTTAATGTTGGGAAAGTGAAACTAAGGAAGATTTTTTTAAAATTTTTTTTTTTTTAAAAGTTTGCGTTGGTTTGGAATTCTAAAATCCTCACATATAAAAGTGTAAATCGTATAAGTATTACTATATGAGAAAAGATAAATACTAATTAAATGGTAAAGCCACATGTCAAATTGTGAGAGTATCTTTTCCAAGGGCCTCCTTTATATATATATATATATATATATATATATATATATATATATATAATTGGGAAAAGGTTTGCTGTTGCTAGTAGCAATATCGCCGCTAGCGACACTTTATGAAAATATCTCTACTTTATTTTTATAATTATATAAATAATAAATAAATTAACTATAAGATATAAATTTTTAAATTATGACAGGTCGAGTTCATTCGTTCCCTTATTAGCTTTTAGATTTTGTCAATTTAATTAATTGTTTAATTAAAATAAGTGTTTTTAAATTATTATGTAAATTTTCTAAATTATAAAACTAACGGAGATAGAAATGTAATTTTGGTAAAAAAAAAATTTGTCCTCTCTAGACGATTGACCGCGAGGTCAAACATCGTCCATATAAATTGATATGAAAGGTATAAAATAGTTGTTTGACGTTGCATCTCAAGATTATTGAAATTTTCTGCCTTGAACAATATATATTTGGGAAGAAACATGAATTTGCCCTTGTTGAGTTTCTGCTTATGAATGCAAGTGTCCTAGAGAAGATGGTTATATCTAATATCCCTTATATGACCATCTGCTTATAATGGTGCAAAAATTATTAGGGGTGCCAACATCGTCTCCTCATGCTGTGGTTTTGTTTCCCATCCCCAAGTGATGCTTACGCTATGAAGCAGAATTGACTTCTTGAAAGGACATTTATATCCATGGTACTGCTAGACTTTATGAGTTCTTGTGATGTGATGGTTAGTTTATATACTTCATAATTTGTAGTACAATTTATGGTCAGGAAGATTTCGTAGCAGGCCTTAATTGTTCAAATTTCATGCCTACAGTACCATATCTAAAAATGGCTGCATCGAAGTTCTCAAATCATGATTTTCATGCAAACCTTTATTGTGCATTGGAGTCCATCCCATAGTACCATCTCTATAAAGATACGTGAATCTTTTTAAAATGGATGCACTTCATAAATGGATCCATGAAACAACTTTGGGATTCTTGAATCATTAACTCAGTTCCATGCATTCGCAATCCAAACTTTTCATGACAATATACTAGAAGTCGCATAAAATCATATAAATATCTCATGCATTGTTTCGATATGCAAATGGTAGGCACACCCCTTGAAGTTTTATTGAGATTATGGAAAAGGGAAATGGTGAGGGTCCTTCACTAGACAGCTCCATAACCACAAAGCTTAAAGCATGTGAGGCACAAGATCGCATTAGTGCCTTACCTGATTCTGTCATCCACCACATCTTCTCATTTTTGCCATCAGTTAAAGATGTTGTCAGAACCGGCATTTTATCCACAAGATGGCACGATCTATGGACTCATTCCCCAAACCTCATTTTCTGTTCTAATTACATTAGACAATCTGTTGACAACTTCGCAAAAATCGTTGACAATATTCTGATGTTTCATGCTTCTGCGAAGATTGATAAATTCACCATCAGAGCTCAGTACAGGTCTATCAATCAGCTGCATTCTCGACTAGACATGTGGATCCATTTTGCAAAAAGAAAAGAAGCAAGTGAGCTTGTTTTGGACTTTTCTGAATCTGGCTTTGATGGTTGCTTTTTGCCACAAATCTTTTGCAACAACATTTCATTAATTAAACTGAAGATAGTTTCTTGTGGATTTATGTCTAACTGGAAAATAGATTCGAGATTTCTGAAGGTCTTATATATCGGGCTTGCTAAGTTGACCAATGAAATAATTGGAAACATTTTATCTGGCTGTCCCATACTGGAATCTATGGAATTGCACCATTGCTATGGATTTGATACGCTTGATACTACTTCAGAGTGTTTGAGAATTTTGTTCTTAGAAGAAATTTATGATCCTGAGGGAAAATTTGATGTGCTTACAATTGCAGCTCCATCTCTCGAGCATTTTGAACTTCTGGGCCGCTTTCGTTTTAGAAGGTGCAAATTAATAAAGTTGCCAACTTTGATAAGTGCAGCTCTTGAATTTGTGCAAATAATGAATGGAGATATTGATGATGATGTGCATCTGGATTATATAAATTTTGCCAAGGAGATTCTTCACCAGGTTCAATATGCTCAAAAGCTAAAAATGGGAGCTTGGTGCATCCAGGTATGTCTCTCTCTCAACTGCAAATGAATTATAAATGCTAAAATACAAATGAGAATTTGAATCTAAATTGCTTTTTTTCGCCCCAAATTCAAGCAGATTCTTTCAGTAATGGAGTTGAAAACTCTGCCTTCTCCATTGTCATACAGCAAATGCTTAATTCTGAATATTCCTGGTTTTGTTAAAGACCTGCCTTTGATTGCAAGTTTACTTGGCAATTTGCCTGTGCTGCAAAAATTGACAATAAAGTTTTTCCCTGGCACATGTCTGCAGGTACTCTCTACTATAACCATTGCATTGTATAATATATAGATCAAATTTTAGAACAAAGTTTCTAATTTTCTGTCAATCCTGTTGAAATCATTGATATCACTGACAATTTTTGTCTCTGTAGTATGGATTTTATTCGGATTCTGAGGACTTGAACCGTCTGGTAGAGAGGAGCTGGACCTCGTATAAGGCAATTACCAATTCATTGTCTCATCTAAAGCATGTTGAGATTACAGGCTTCAATGGAAGTCTTCGAGGGTATCATCGAGCTCTCAGATTTGTTGAATTTCTTCTGAAGAATGCTATAGTGTTGGAGAAAATGATCATTTTTTATCATCCTCCTAGTCGTTGTAGTGGAAGTATGATAGATTTTGCTATTGATGCTTGTCAAAAATTGTTAAGCATGCCCAGATCATCTCCGCATGCCATTGTTATGTTTCTAAAGTGATGATCAAGAATTTTATTGATAATATACTTTGTGTATTATGTGTAAATTGACCCAAATAGATTTACTTTTGGAATTTAATATTTAAAAGTTATATATGTTATTAAGTGTTATTTGCATGATACATCATGAAATAATTATGATAAGTAATTGAATGATAATGCATGAATTATGATTATTAATTACAAGAAGTGACATTTTAAAATGGTATTGAGACATTGGGGAAAATTAATATCAATTAATTATATAAAGAGTAGATAGAAAATCATATAGTTATTATTTTGCACAAACTACATATCAATAAAATTTGATTTTTTTCCAATTTGTGTTAACTTTCTCTCTGGGGTTAATTATGTTGGAGGTCACCCAACTTTACACTTATTTTATTTGGGTACTAAACTTCAATTGGTTTCATATTGGGTACCAAACTTCAATTTAAGTGTCATTGGCCAGTCACTTGGTGGCTGTGTGCCCAGGTGGCAGCCGGAGGAGAAATATTATTAGAATATTCGACACGTAAGCAATCCTACTCAGCAAAGTTGCTACGTCAGCGATGCCACCTCACTTAAAAATTGTAAATTATTTTAGTAGAAAAATATCATTTAACTCCCTAAACAATCATCTTCCTCTCACTCATACCCTCTTCTTCACACACCCATCCATGAAAAGCTGTCCACCCATTAAGCCTATGAAATCCTTTTGCAAACATGAGTTGCTTTCTCTATCTTCACCATCATTTTTACTAGCAACGATGTAGCCTGGCATAAAATTGGAACTTACACAATCATCCCAATCTTCGCCATCCTCTCTGGAAGCAGAGAGTGATTGGCGTTTTCTTCGAGACATTATAGCTTCACACCATAAGAAATTTCAATGCATGCATTAGGCTACTGAAAATTAATGGATCAAAAAGATCTAACATTGTGTGATTATCTACCTTTACATACAATATAAATTCAATGATTGCAATTTTATCAATAACTGAATCTTAAAATTTTAAATACAATATAAATTCAATTATTGCAATTTACAATATAAATCCTTTTACAAACATGAGTTGCTTTCTCTGTCTTCACCATCATTTTTACTAGCAATGATGTTGCCTGGCATAAAATTGGAACTTACACAATCATCCCAATCTTCGCCATCCTCTCTGGAAGCAGAGAGTGATTAGCGTTTTCTTCGAGACATCATAGCTTCACACCATAAGAAATTTCAATGCATGCATTAGGCTACTGAAAATTAATGGATCAAAACGATCTAACATTGTGTGATTATCTACCTTTAAATACAATATAAATTCAATGATTGCAATTTTATCAATAACTGAATCTTAAAATTTTAAATACAATATAAATTCAATGATTGCAATTTACAATATAAATTCAGTCTTTGATCTTGAATTTAATGGTTGACATTATATAAACATTATCTATTATATTTACCAAAATACAAAACTAATCAATCTGAAATTAATCACTAACCTATCTATCTGGTAACAATCTAATGTTGCTTCCTTATGATTTTTTTTTTAATAAGAGAAGAACAAGTAGCATATCTTAAAATGCCAAAATTAGCATTCCCAGAAAAAATAAATATAAAGCATTCAACATCTGAAATCATACACTGAGATTCAAACTTTTCAAATGATTCGGAAGCATCGATCTTGACAAAAGAATTTTTTTTTCTTTTGGCTCTTCATTATCAACAGAAACAGCCAAAAGAAAAAAGCATCGATTTTGACACCAACACAAATTTTAGTTAAGTGGGTGCCTGAACTGAGAA
This sequence comes from Macaranga tanarius, assembly GCA_949673435.1. Taxonomy (NCBI): domain Eukaryota; kingdom Viridiplantae; phylum Streptophyta; class Magnoliopsida; order Malpighiales; family Euphorbiaceae; genus Macaranga; species Macaranga tanarius. The sequence continues at coordinate 7,921 of CATIWO010453681.1, forward strand.
TTTCAAGTAGCCATTTACGAAACGTCGAGTCACACTTGTTGAGCTACCGCCTCTTCTCTTCTCTACGTATATATCTCTTTGCTTCCTCTTTTCTCTCTGAATCCAAAAAAAAAACAATGGCGAAGAGGTCATGGGATTACTGGGTAGAGGAAGCACTTGAAAAGCTTGAATCTTTGCAGCTGCTTCAATCTTTAAGGTCATGGGATTATATGGTAGTTACGGATTGATGATGGCGGTACTGAATTTGTAATAGGCGGTGTATGTGGTGATGATGGATGGGTTTATATGTGGTGATGATGGATGGGTTTATATGTGGTGATGGTGGATTAATTTGTGACAGGTTACCGATGAACTTCTTGTTGGTTGTCTTTTTTTTTTTGTTGCTTTTCATAGATGGGTGTGTGAAGAAGAGGTATGGGTGAGAGGAAGATGCTGTCACCTGGACCTACAGCCACCAGGTGACTGGCCAATGACACTTAAATTGAAGTTTGGTACCCAATATGAAACCAATTGAAGTTTGGTACCCAAAATGAAATAAGTGTAAAGTTGGGTGACCTCCCAAATAATTAATCCAAATAAACTGGTATAAACTCATAGAAACAGTTTCCCACAGTCGTGAGTTATGTCTAGTGCTATAATGAACAATCAATAGTTACATTTAACTTGAGAGTTATTAACATACTCTGATTGACAAGGGAAAGAAAGGAAAGAAAAAAAAAAACTAGTACAAAGAAATAAAGCTAACAAGTTAACCCCGATTGTTAATGTTGCTTTGAACTTCAGGCTCGGAGCCTTAATGAAGGATCCAAATAACCATGTCAAGGACACTACTGCATGGTTCAATTATACTTGGACAAATTTTTGAATTTCTTTATGGTTCAAGTATAGATACGCCCACAATTACGCGGGCAAATTGCCAACATATCATTAATATACTGCTCCAGAGCATGAAAGATGCTCCAAATGTTGCAGAGAAGGCATGTAATGCTCTTTTTTTTCTTGCCCAGGGAGCACTTCTAATGGTTACCCATAGAGAACATGCTAGAAAATCACGATTAAGGACTGCTGCTATGAAACATTAAATGAGGTTGTGAGGTGCTCAACTGATGACACAACACCCATGGTATTACAATTAGTCCCTATAGTTATGGTGGAGCTTCATAAGAATCTCGCGGGCCATAAGCTTTTGTCTGATGAGAGAGAAGCAAAGTGAATTACAAGGGCTTCTATATGGATGTTTATAGGTTATTATTAAAAGCTAGGGTCATCAAAGCCAACTAAGTATGTGTTCATGTAGTATGCAAATTAGATAACTGGACTCTTCTTGGTGGTTTTTGCTTGTAGAAGTGCTACTATGCAAGAGGAGGCCATGCTTGCTATTGGAGCTCTTGCCTATGCTTCAGGTCTAGATTTTGCAAAATATATGCTATAATTCTATAAATATTTGTTTTGTTTTTCTAATTGCATTCAGGTAATTTTATTATCTACTGCAAATTAAGTGATTGATTCTGAAAGAGCTAAATCTAATTCTTCAGCAAACATGAATTTAATCTGATTAAAGTTGATTAAAGTCAATACCCGAAACTTGTAATTTGAGGCATGTCAATTTTTTTATTTTGAATGAGATAGTATACATGTTCCTATGAGTCTTAATGGATCCCACACTTTTCTTTATGTTAATTGTTAAGAATATGATTTTTTTTTTCTTTTTCCTCTTTTTAGACTAATGATTTAGCTACGCAATGATAGTTAGTCTGCAATAGGGTGGGGAGCAGAGCAATATCTACATTTCTTCTATGAAATCAAGAAATCGACAAGAAAAATTATTACTATTTTCTACATTTCTTTTGAGAATTGAAATCCATGCATATATTTGGTTGAATATGCTGACTTGAGTGCTATAGCTATAGAAATGCTTAATATAAAGTTTGAAAATTTTGACTTTACTCAAATTGATAGATGGATTTATGAGATTAGAAATTCAGTCAATTCGAATTAAATAATATTAAATGAATACTTATTTAAGACCATGAAAAGAAAAGTCCATTCCTTGAAATGTAATCTCAAACACTGTTAATTCCTAAATGTTATCAGAATATTCTTGTTCAAAAAAAAAGTTATCAGAATACATTAGACCAGTCTAACTAACTTTTGTGTAGAAGTTGGGCGACAAGTACGAATCAAATGTGTAGCTAAAGTCCAACCTCCAACCATCACCCAAATATAATTTCACCTGTTAATTGACATAAATGCTCTAAGAAGCAGTAAAAAGTTATCAGGCAAATGAAATTGAATTTTAAGCAAGGCACAATATGCCAACCTTTAATGTTCAGATCACTAATAATGTTCTAGACACAATATGCCAACCTTTAATGTTCAGATCACTAATAATGTTCTTCTAGGATCAAACAAATTCATGATCTTTTTGCATTAGAAAATCAGGCTTTTTCAAGTAATCACATCCTTCATTTGCCGTAAACATCCCATGTATCAACCAAAGCGATTTTCCATATCTCTGTTCATGGAAGCTCCAGTGTTAGCAAAGACTTAAGGTTGAGGTGCTAACTGCTAAGTCAAAAAAAATGTCAAAAACTGAGTGACGACATCAAACCTGCATATCAAATGCAACCATCTAAGCTTCATGCATCCACCCAATGATAGGTTTGTAAGATGTTATTCGCGTTCCTTTAGGATGCATGCTCAAAATATTCTCCTATGTAAATTTGAAGAACATAAAATAATACAATATAGCTAGTTACCAATTTGTTGTAAAAGGGCAATAGAAACTCTTCAGTGTGAACTAACAATAAGCCTCTAATATATATCACACTAAATCCATTCCATTAGTTTCGGTGGCCTCCTCAAGTTCCTGTTCACACAAACACGCTTGTATTCTAGAGATGCATTGTTCCCTAACTTGCTCTTGTAGTTGTTGTCATCATGATTACAATCAATCTGCGTTCATAATAAGGTCAAATAATCACCTCAAAAATCAATCTTTAAATGGCATAGGTTCTCATCTTGCTTACTCTACCATCAACTTCTAGCTTAGGTTACTCTTCTTCTTCTTCATATGAATTCTTTCCAAGTATAGTACCTCCTTGTTTTTTTGGTCACATCATGCTAAGCCAAATATAATAGCTCCTTTCAAATTTTATAACAGCAACAAGCATTACTTAGTGGAATTAATTATACAGAATCAGAACCTTACTCTTCCTGTGCTTGAAGGAAAATAAGAGATGGATGACACATTGTTACATAACCCAACTGTTGGCAAACTATAGCTTTAGGTTTCCCTTAAGAATTGAACTAGCAATACGATCTGCTACAGATAATGTAATTTCAATATTGATGTAGACACAACATAAACAAATTACATTAACAGAATGCTATGTCGAAAATAAGTGAATCAATTCGTACTTGCTTTAAAGAACAAGAATCTCATCTTTCATAGAACCTGGCTATAAATCTAGTTCAATAACCTCTCACATATAACAAATTTTTCTTTTTTAACATCACAAGTAATAGAATTTGAAGATTTCTTCTATTTATCTCGGTGTACTATTGGCGTTGATTCAAGACATATAAACCTAGAAACCAAACCTGCAGTTCACATTTCAGGCATTTGCTCTAGAACATTACTACAATTCTTATTGTTCTTTACTTTTGGATAACCTCCACTGTAATTCATTCAACAGATCATTTCCATTAAAAGATTCAAGATGCATAACAAATCAAGAAAGTAATGCATATACCAAATGAGATTTAGTTTTAGGCATCTTCTCATGCCCTTAAAATTTCTTCAACGTTTACTTTGCATGAACTAAAGGGGAGAAAAAAATAAAAATAACAAGTTATATTTAGAATACAACATGTATGTACTGTAAGTATAAAATCACATACTGGCAAACCATGTATTTTAAGAGATTGCAACTAGGTAATGGCTAAGTTATGAGACATCAACATAATGTCATTGAAAAAATAAAATTAGCTAAAATTCAACATCTGATTTTACTCGTACGTACTAACCATTATAGGGTGACTCGAAATTCTCCACAACTTAAAAGTATGATTAATGCTAGGCTGCATATTAACATGGGAAATAAAATATGAATTTAAAAAATGAAAAACAAAACATAATGAATCATAAAAAAAAAAAGAATGCAATTGAGAACCTTATTTCATAAAGAGATAGTAAAAAATTTATATTCCACCAATTTCCTTATCTCCAGAGACTTCGAAAAGAATTAAAAGCATGTAAAAAAAATATGATCTACAACTATAACACACACCCAACTTCTTCTAAAAAGCCAAACTACTTGTTTACAAACTTGACCACAGATACAATGTCTCTAAGTGCATCTTGTAATGTTCTACTCCTTACTAGAAAACCCTCAAATTTAGTCAATACAAATTGATTAAAAGATTTCTCAAAGAATTATAAATGCTTCTACAATTATATAGCATTGAGGATACTACCAGAACCATGAATATACCAATTAAACTGATACACCAAGAAATAGAGTATAATCACCTTAATCAGCTTGCCATTTGATGTCAAGTACTTCAATTTCGCTGACAATATTCTATTAAAATCATGAGGTTGCCAATATTGTTCTTATATAATAAACCAACAGGATTAAACATGACAAGTTCATAACATAAATATAATAAATAGCATGATTTACCCCTAATAAATTTTCTCCCCCTGTAAAATGATAGGGCAAAATGGTAATTTGCCCCCCGCTAGATGTCTCGCAGCGAGACATTTAGGGTGATCCTTTGAGTAAAAGTTAAAAAAACATGAATAATAGTGGGTCCTAAAATCCAATATTCCCATCCGTCCCCTACTTCGTCCTTTCTTTGCCATTTTTTGTTAATTACTATTACATCCTTCAATTTTGATCTATTACACTAATAGGTTCCCAAGTTTTCAATAATTAATTTAAACATCCCCTAGGTGTTACTCCATTAAACTATTATGTCATTTAATTGTAACCATTGATATATTTTACAAGTATTGATACATCAAGATAATCAATTAAATAAAAACTAATCTAACGGTTGTAATTTTATTTGTACTGGTGTAAATATTTATACTATAGCAAAAGCCCCTATTATAGGTTAGTGATTGTCTATTGCCTGGAACATTAACGTTATAAAAAACCAATTGCCGGTGTTCCTAAGTTATTTTCTCCACCAACTCCTCTCATCACTTCCAAATTAAACCATTGCCTCTGACTATTTTCTGCCCACCACAATTGACGTCTAACCATGGCCTTACTATTACAGCTACTCGTAGAATCAAATTTAGTTCTAATTGATCAGCTTTATTTAAAAGAGAAAAAGCATATCGAAGCGCAAACAGGTAGCCATTTAGGTTTCTTTTTCCTCTTCTGTCGGCATGGAAATATTAGTAATTAACTTTGTTAATTAGTTGAGTTTAGTCAATGTCTATTTGGACAGATTATAAATTAATTAATTGATTTGACCAATAAAATGTAGAGGAGACTCAACAGCCTCAGGGTATTAAAGCCTTGGGTCTTGTTTGTCACGTCTTAAATGAACAATAAAGGAAGAATCTCATGCTCAATACACTTCAGGTGAGCTCTCAAACAAAAACATCAATTCCATATTGAATTACATTTGTGCTTTTGCTCACTGCCTTTCATAAATTCATTTTTTTTATTTTGATTTTAGAAATATAGAAAAATAGGTTTTACTCCGTTAAACTATTACATCCCCTAGGTTTTTAATAATTTAAACCTTGAGAGGTTCGTATGTAATGACCTTAAGAGGTTCGTTTATTTTTGAATCTTGAGTGGTTCGTATGTAATGACATTAAGAGGTTCATTTATTTTTGAATCTTCAGAGGTTCGTATGTAATGACCTCAAGAGGTTCGTTTATTTTTGAACCTTGACAGGTTCGTATGTAATGACCTTAAGAGGTTCATTCATTTTTTATTTTGTATGGACTTTCAAGTCTCCCCTTAATACTGTCGAACATTTATGTTCAAGAAATTATAAAGCTCTGAGTGATGGTATTTGAAGGCACCAACATTTCTTACCTTGCTAATCAAGCAAATATATATATTTATTTTTATGAGGCTATGCTTTCGATGGTTGTGATGCATACGATATATTCGGACTATTCTCGTTAATCAAGTGATTTGTAGGCCTAGTAGGGTGCTTAAAGTGTTTGAATGTTTGGACTATTTTCGCTTATCAAGTGATATATAAGTCTAATAAGGCACTTTGAGTGTCTGTGGTATTCAGACTTATTTTTTTGCTAATCAAGCGATATGTAAGCCTAATAAGGCACTTTGAGTGTCCGTGGCATTCGGATTTATTTTTTCGCTAATCAAGCGATATGTAGACCTAACAAGGCACTTTGAGTGTCCGTGGTATTCGGACTTATTCGTTGTCGATGTTGGCTTTATGACCTTTTATCCTTACTTATGAATTGCTAGTTTTGGCTTTATAAGCTTTTATCAAAGCTCGAGTGTTGTCATCTTCATTGTTCTAGCTTATTATCAATACTTCTAACCTGTGAGAATTTATAATAATATTTGCCTTTCTTGGCAGTATTATCGATACACTTCCATCCTACTAATTTGTAAAAAATTGTACCTTAATGATGTCGAGAATAGCCCATAGGTAGTCTTTATATTTTTTGACAATTCATGTCTCAAATAATATATATGCCATATGCTTATTTATTTAAGCTTTATTTTTTATGCATAGTGATGCATAATCGTTTGACTGTCATTAAGTATACAAATGAAATTTTGAAATAAGAGTTAAATAATTCTTTCGTACCTTAATACTCTTTGCTTCTTTGTCCATTAACAATATCTGAACCATTTGATTCATTCGACTCCATTGTTAATCTCTTGCTATATGCAGCTTCTCATAGCTAAATTAGCTATTTATGGCCTTCACATTTATGACATTACAGATCACGTTACTATAAAGAACCATGTTGCATTATCTTGCGAATATATGAGTCACAACAATTCATATAATTTGGTATGTGGCCTTTCGCGCCCACCAAGTGTCTGTATGATGCTTCCCATTACATAGTATCAGATGGGTACGAAAATGTGCATGGGATGTTTATATACTTCATGGTCATATAAATCAAAATCGCCTGCACCCAAATGCTTTTATCAAAGATTGGAAAGTTAAACGGAGTTGGAACAGTAAATTTACTCGGCTGCTGGCCATTATAAATCTTGGGTACTGAGTCATCTTTTATTTCAAATTTGATATCAAGCATCAATTTATTTCTTTTTGATCACCTAACTTCAATTTTATTTTAGGAAATATATTGTCAAAAATTTTTAGTCCACATAATTTTTCTTTTTGACTTTGTAATTCTTAATCTTTTTTTTTAAAATTTAGTTTTAAAATTACAAAGAGTTTTAAAGATTATTTTCTTCATCATTTTCCAAGGATCTAATACCAAAGCAAGGATTCAATTATAGGATTTTTAAATTCCACTGCTGATCATCTTAATTCTCTAATTTTTGAAAAAATTCAGAAAAATTTGTAGAAAATTATTGTGAACAGTTAAAAGAATTAACTATAAGATAGAGTGAGTTTGAGAATTATTTTCTCAATACAAGAGAACTTTGGGTATTGTTGTTAGCTCTCGAATATTTTAACGAATATGAAAAAATGAAAAATTTTAGGTCTAATTTTGATTTCTAAGTAGCTATTTGATTCCGTTTAATAAGAGCATATGCTTGAATAATATCAGAGCCTTGGGATAGGATAAAAAATAATTTTTTAAAATTTTTTGTAATTTTAGGATTAAATTGAAAATATAAAACATTAAGGAATTAAAATGTTTTAAAACTATATTATAAGGATTAAAAAATTTTAATAGTACCCTTTTGAAACAAAATTGAAATTAAATGATGAACAAAGGGTCAATTTCCCCCTTCAACTTGTATTAAAAGATCAAATAAGTTGAATTTGAACTTTTTCAACAAATTAGTCCAAAACTTTTATTTAAAGGTCAAATACATCCAAAAATATATTGACCATCCTAAATGCGTCTTTCCACACTACAAAAATATATTTAAATAATATTTAATTTTTTTTTATTTTAATCAGTAATGTTTATCACTGTCTTTAATTACAATTATCTTTTTTACCTCTACCGCCCATTGTTACACTTTCATTACGGCTAAAGTGGCAATTCACCCCCTGAACTATCACCCAATGTGCAATTAACCCCAAAATTAACTTTTTTGGCTATTTAGCTCAAACCTTTTCAATTTTTGGTAATTAACCCCAAATTTTAATTAAAGGAGGAGAGTGTGGCACACTCTCCATAAAAATCAAAAAATATATTTTTGTAAGCATTTTATTTTTCAAAAAAACATTAAACAATAAAATAAATTATATAAATAAATAAAAACCTTCCTTCACAATCACACCTACGGCCTCTACCATCTAACCACCGTCGGTACTACTGCAGCCAGCTCTTTCATTAATCAATGACAAAGTCACCAACACACATACCCTCGCTTACCTACTCACTCAACTGATAGCGCCTCCTTCTCCATCAACATCCTCTGTTATCTAACCACCACCAGCACTGCCGCAGCCATCTCCTTCACTCACCAATGACAGATGTTGTCTCCTTCTCCATTGCTGTTACCTTTCTAGCACAGTCGTGAATGGGAAGTAGGAGATTCTGGTCCTAATTGCAGTGTTTGATTAACATTTTGCCCAAATATACAAGAAAAAATGAAAGATTTATATCTATATCCTTTAATTTCATGTTAATTTACATTAATGTTAACGTTTTCCGATTCAACCTTCTCCTCTGATGTCTAATTCCAATTCTAAGCCTCCTTTTGAAAGCTAGTTCCAATCAATTACCATTCAAGTATTCGATCTTGTTATCCAAAAACAACAACATAGCAAAAGAAATAAATAATGATGATGATGACGACGACGATGGAGGAGAAGAAGAAGCATCTAGCAGCTTCGTTTTCATGACGTTGATTCAGTAGCAGTAGTTAATGGATCAGTGAATGAGAATGGTAATTTCGGAGAAGAAAGCAATGGTGCTCAAATTCAAGTTTAAGAATGGAGTGAGCGAGGCAGTGTTCGAAGGACTATCTTGAAGGTGGAAGGTGGAAAATTCTGGTTAGTTAGATAAATTTTAATTGCATTGTTATTTTTTATTCTAATGGTGGTTTTGGTGGTAGTAATGATTTCAGTGGTGGCGATTTTGTGGTAGCTTTGATCGGTGGTGATTTTATGGTAGTTATGATTTTGGTAATTTCAAGCGATAGTGATTTTGTGATAGTGATTTTACGATAATGGTAGTTTTCGAGGGCTGGTGGCGGTGATGAGGTGATGATGCTACTAATGTTTGCGGTATTAGTGCACTGGTGGTGGCAGTGGTATGGGTCTATGTTGCACGGACACCTCTATAAAGAGCCGTGTCCCGTGTCGGAAACGTTTCGAACACCTATACGTGTCAGAAACTTCTCAGAAATATTTCGGGGCCGTTTCCGCAAATAAGATAAAGTTTCGGGAGCCGTTTCCGCAAATAAGATAAAATTTCGGGGGCCGTTTCCGCAAATAAAATAAAGCTGACCTCTCATTGGATGAACCTAAATTAGAGACAATATTTTTCAATGAA